>CM035435.1:48945445-48960445 GCA_020310875.1 Ceratopteris richardii
ACCTTCTACTCACGATGCGAGAGGTTAAGACATTGAATGAATACATCATGCAAGCTATTCAATGTGATAACCGACTTTTTGAAAGGAAGCAAAGAAACAAGTAAAAGGAAGACCTTGCCAATGGAAACCCTTCCAACCCACTCCTAAAGATGAGTCTATGCTTGAAACTATGTAGATATGTAACTAGGTTCCAACCTCTAACACCATAGGAGAAACAAAGAAGGAGAGATAACAAGTTATGCCTCTATTGTGGAAAGCTTGGCCATATTGCAGTTAATTGTCCCAATAAGAGAACAAAATGTAGAGTCGCAGCAACCTTGTGGAGCAGGGAAATGAGGAAGTCAAGTTGTAAAAGAGATCGTACAACTAGACCATGATAAAAGAAAAGGTCTCATAATTCCAACTACACCCATAGAATTATGTTTTGCCCCTATAAAGTTAATCATGCCTAAGAAGACGCTTTCCCTCATAGCCCTAGTAGATTTAGGAGCCTCCTCATGTTTCATCGATGAAGGATTGGTTAAGAAACATGGAATTCCAATACTTCAGAAGAACAAACAAGTAGTGGCTGAAGTAGTAGACGTAGGACCTCTAGCATCTAGGAATATAACCATGGAAACCACACCATTAAGAGTACACCTTAGTGACCATGATTCCCACATATGTTTCAACATAATACCGAGTCCAATAAATATGGTTATCATCGGAATGCCATGGTTAAAGAAACATAATACATAAATTAATTGGGAAAAGAATAACATCACTCGTCGAGATATCAAGAAGAACCCAACATATGTGAGAGCGAAAGCCTTTATACATGCAGTAAGAAAGGAACCAAAATATATGATCTATGCCATACTAACTCAAGATCCCAAGAAAGATGATTCAGTGAAGCTACCCGACCACTACCAAGCTTTGAAGATGTTTTTGAAAAGAAGAATGCAGATATCCTCCCAGAGCATAGACCTTATGATTGTGCCATATAACTTCAAGAGTGAGCTCAGCCACCCTTTAGACCAATCTATAGATTATCCCCAAAGGAACTATAGAATTACATAAGCATATTGATGAGAATCTAGCCAAGGGGTTTATCAAACACTCAAAGTCTCCTACAGGAGCCCCTATCCTATTTGTAAAGAAGAAGGACAGAGCTTCCTGAATGTGTGTAGATTGTTGTGGGTTGAATAAAGTCACAATAAAGAACAAATATCCTCTACCACTTATATCAGAGCTCTTGGAATGCTTTGGAAAAGCAAAGTTCTTCACAAAGATTGACCTTTGAGGAGCTTACAATCTTGTTAGGATGAGAGAAGGAGCCGAATGGAAGACAACATTTCGAACAAGGTATGGGCATTTTGAATATGTAGTTTTGGTTTTACAAATGCTCAAGCTATCTTTCAACATATGATCAATGATATCTTTCAAGAGTATTTAGTTTTTTAGTACGTTGTAGAGTGGTTTAGTGATGGTTTCATACATGTGTATGAATCCTCAATAATAACTGCAATGGCCCATAAATGCTTATACTTCTTTTATGTTCTTTGGCCTGGGTAATTCATTGATTACACGTATCTTATCTTCATCTGTGCAGATTCCATTTTTTGAAACTATATGACCAAGTATCTTGCCTTGTCTTACCATAAAAACACACTTCTCAGGTTTAAACAGACTTGATATTCTCGACACTTATCGAAGATGCATTCAAGCTCTGGGATATGATGTGGTCTATGCACTCAGTGAGCACACAAATCGTCCACATACACTTCTAGGTTCTTTCTTAAAAATTCTTTTGAACACATGGCACATTAACCTTTGGAAAGTTGCAGGTGCATTTTTCAGCCCAAAAGAAATTATGTGAAATGCAAAGATACCCCACTGAGTGGAAAATGCCATCTTATGTTGGTCCTCGGGGGCAATGGAAACTTGGTTATAGCCTAAGAATCCATCAAGGAAGCTATACACTTCATTGCCTGCAACTCTTTCCAACAGGTGTTCTGTAATAGGTAAAGGGTAACTATCCCTAATGGTGGCAGCATTAACCTTCTTTAAGTTAATGCACACTCTCAGCTTATCATTCTTCTTAGGCACGACTATGATGGGTGATACCCATTCGTTGTGTTCTATTTTGTAAATGAATTTGGCTTCGATGAGTCTATCTATTTCTTCCTTGATCTTCAATGCATAATTGTCATTATACGTATAGGGCTTTTGCTTGGTGGGTCTTGCTTCGATGGTCATGGGTATCCTATGGGAACAGATATCAGGGTCTACCCCTTTCAAATATTTGTAACTCCATGCAAACACATCCCTATACCTCTTCAGTAAAGCAATCAAACTTTCTTCCTCATCATCAGTCAAATCATGTCTGATGTACATGCATCGTTCTTCTCCTTCCTTGATTGCTACTACAACTTTCTTTGTGGTTTCCTTATTGTCATAAGTTCTCCCAAAATTTTGTCTCTTTTTGGCATTCTGATCATGATGTTTTGGTCTTCCACCGCATATTTCTTAAAGTTTTTTGGCACTTCCATCAATGGTTCTTCTTCCTCAGTTTTCAGGGTTTTTTCCTTGCCTATCTTTTGATTTCATTGATTAGGACTTGAATTATCCTTTTCCTTCCTAGGGGTGGTGAGGTCTGGGGATGTGGCTTCTACCCAACCTAGAAATTCCTCTTCTAATGAACATTCAGGTCTATCCGAATCTACTTCCCATTCCTCATTGTTCACTTGCTTCCTCTATTCTGAGATCTCTCCTTCCGAATTATCCTTTTCTGTGTCTTCCCCTACTAGGTTTACCATGAAGATGGATATATCATAACCATCTTTGTCACAATGGTGGGTCCATTGTTCTTCATTAATTGCTATATCCATAGTTGCTAGAATCTTTGCCCAGCCATAAGGTTCGAATTCCTCACCTGGAAACACTACCGAAACATAAGCTGGGTCTTCAATGGGTCTAGAGATGTGTCCTACTCCTAAAGTTCTTGATGTCGTATGCTCCTCTTCCTTGGCTGCAATTTTACACATCCAAAGGTGTGTATCCTCATACATCCACGATGGATCTGATGTTAAGGAATGTATCGATTCCTTCTCCTCTTCATTCCTATGTACCGTATTCCATTGCAAAGCTAGTACATCCCTATGTGAATAGTCTGTGAGGTTCACTTATGTAGTCACTCCTAGGTGTTGCAAGTACAAAGAGTTGGTTCCCCAATCTTGTACTACCCGTAATTGTCGCATGAATGGTCTACCTAAGAGCATCTTACATGCTTGATTCTTTTCAAAATCACATATTGCAAAAGTATGATCGAATTCTACTCTATAAGTGGATAGGATAATTCCTTCCAATAGTCCTAAGGGTCTTTCTATATGTTTGTCTACCATCTACAACTTCATCCTAGTGGGTCTAAGGGTTGGTTTTCCCCAACACTTCCACAATGAGGTGTTCGTGATAGCCACTCCTGCACCTGTGTCTAGGATGGCTTTGGTAGTGTGGCCTTTGTATGTAATGGGCAAATAATTGTTACCTTTCTCTCCTTCACTCGCATCTCTCACTTTATCTAGGGGTATTTCAGGTACCTTTCCTTGTCACTTGGTCTTGAGGACATTGTGGCTATTTCTTGGAACTGATTTGCCACATGTTTCCGTACTTCTTGTTTGATCTTCAACAACTCATTTAGAGTCAAATGGTATTGAACTTTAGTGTTCCTAATGGCCTCTATGTTCCTAGGAAGAACTGAGTTCTCCTCCCTTACTCGAATAGTGGGGGCTTTCACTTGAATTGAACAGTCTTCCCAAGGGCCCGTAAAGTGAGGTAACTCTTGCAAAGTGTTAGATTCAAAACTAGTGTGCTCGCTAGGCCAATCATCCACTTGATCTCCATAAATAGATGGGATGTCTGCAGGGAACTGTTCTCTTGAATCATCAATCTCGAGTATAGGTGATCATGATTCTTGTTCCTGCCTCCATCTTTCTTCTTGAATCTCTTTCAAGATGGCATGTGAATCCATATCGCCCTTTCGATGGTTTTCTAAGTGTGACCTAGCCCTTTCGAATGGAGTGGTCTTCAAGGATTCTTGTGGGCTAGTTTGTGTGCTAGATCTGACTTTTGCGGGGTTAGATACTACTTGCCCTAGTCTTTCTAGTAGTCCTTGAAAATGTAAATGAGGCGTGGCCATAGTTTTCCAAGTGAGGTATTCTGATGCCTCAAACATTGCCTAGGCTAACTCAACCATTTTCATGCACAAGTTGGTTCTCTCAATTTCTAAGTCGGCTCTTGGGTAATTCTTGTTGGATTCTCCTACTTGTGGTCCCTTCTTGTATCCTTGCTTGATAGGCTTTGAACATCATGTCAAGGTTTTCTTGGGTGGGGTCTACTAATACTGATCGTAGTTTAGAGGTAACTACCCGTGGTTTACTCTCTTGTGATGGCATTTCTAAGAATTTAGCTCTGGTTTCCCTTAGGCTTTCCTCCAATTCATCGATCTTTTTACCCCATTTTCTCTTGTGTCACTCTCGTGACTCTTTCCAAGTTCTCATTTTCTTTCCTATTGACCCTCCTATTTTGCTGGCTTTGGCTATTATTTTGGGGGTTTCTGGTTGCATTTGCCTTTGTGCCTAGGCTCTAGTTATTGCCTCGATGGGTATGTACTGGGGAATGGAACCTTTAGCATGTTGCACTATGCCTATCACGTTAATGGGTGTCACTTTCATAGAGGTGTTCACAGGGTTTTTAGGGCAATCTCCTATAAAGTGATCCTTTCCACATTCAAGAAGGAAATAAGCAAGGAAGACTCTTCACCATGGAGGTAAAGCCATCAACTGCTCACACTATCTACTTGTCAATTGGAAATAAATAGATTGCAAAAATCGACTTATGGCATAAAAGAATTGGGCACATAAACTTACAAAGGATGAAGGACATGCAAAGGAAGAGCTTGGTGGGTGGTCTACCTGATCTTACATCTTAGAATATGCAACATTTGTGCCATGCTTGCCAATTCGGAAAACAAAGCAGATTACCATTCAAGAAGGGAGCACATGTGAGCAATGAAGTGTTGAATCTCATACACAAAGATGTATGGGGACCTACAAGGGACCCATCCATTGCAGGTAATAGATATTTTGTCACATTTATAGATGATCATTCAAGGTTTGTTTGGATGTATTGCATGAAATCAAAGTCAGAGGTGTTTAACCACTTCAAGAGGTTCAAAAACCCAGTGGAGAAGGGAACAGGGAAGTATATAAAGACTCTCAGATCGGATGGAGGGGGCGAGTTTTTTTCAAATGAATTTTCAAATTTTTTACATGACCATGGCATCAAAAGGCAATTCACTTGCATGTATACACCTGAAGAAAATGGGATAGCAGAGAGGAAGAATAGATATATAGCAAAAGTGGCTAGAGCTTTGTTAAATGAAATGAATATTCCTAACTCTTATTAAGCTAATGCAACAAATACAGCCATATACATTATGAATAGATTTCCAACCTCAGGAGTACATGGAGATACACCTTATGAAGCTTGGTGTGGTAAGAAACCCAACCTTTCACATCTCAAAGTATTTGGTTGTGTGTGTTATGTTCACATACCTCAAGAATTGAGACACAAGTTAGACCCAAAGGTGGATAGGTGTATATTTCTTGGATATTCTTCAGAGCACAAGGGTTTTAGATGCTATAACCCTTGCAACAAAGAGCTTAAGTATCTAGGGATGTAATATTTGATGAGTTGTTGCCTTTGTATGGTAGCAAAGATGTGTTATAGGTTGACGATGCATATGAAGCCGAGACGAATTTCAAAGAGCAACAACAAAGCATGGAGATAAGTGGTCCAACCACTTCAAGCACAACATCGGAGGAGAGTACTACATCAGGTGGGCATGGAAGGACAAGGAATGAAGCTCATTCAAGTGAAGGAAGTAGCAAAGGAATGGAAAAGGCGAATGATGAAGACCATCGATGGGTAGACATGGAATCTACAAGTGATGAAGATATGGAAAAATTAGAAACTCCAGGATTTAAAGCATCTAAACCAAGGAAGAGGAGATTGCTAACACCTAATGTTGAGGTAAGGGCATCCAATTGGGTTAAATACCCTGTTCAAAGGTTAACTTATGATTCATTCATTTCAAGACACTATGCATACATGAGTCAAGTTATAGAACCTAACTTTTTTGAAGAAGCAAATAAGCATAGGGAATGGATTGAAGCCATGGAGGAGGAATTCAAGGCGCTTGAAGAAAATGATACTTGGTCATTGGTGCCAAGAACAAAGGACATGAAAGTCATTGGCAACAAATGGGTGTACAAAGTAAAGAGACATGGAGATGGGATCATCTCTTTGTATAAAGCAAGGCGAGTTGCCAAAGGTTTTGCTCAAATTTATGGCATAGACTTTGAAGAAACATTCAGTCGAGTAGCTAAGATGTCCACCATCAGAAGTTTGATTGCAATTTTAGCCTTAAAAGGTTGGAAGATGTGCCAGTTGGATGTGAAGAATGCTTTCCGAAATGGAGATCAGCTTGAAGAGGTAGTCTTCATGGAGCAACCCCAAGGCTTTGAAGACGAGAGGTTCCCACATCATGTATGTAGCCTAAAGAATGCTCTTTATGGACTCAAGCAAGCCCCAAGAGCTTGGAACCAAAGACTTGTGGACTAGTTGGTAAAATATGGGTACAATCAGAGTCATGCAGAGCCATCACTCTTTGTGAAGAAGGAAGGTAGCAAAAATTGTGATGATTTGATCATTACACGGGATGATGAAGCCAACATCAAGGACATAAAGAGGAATCTTGGATGTGAGTTTAAAATCTCAGATCTAGGGATTTTAAGGTACTTCCTTGGGATTGAAGTACTATATAAAGAGGAAGGTATATACTTGATGCAAAGGAAATACATTCTTGATCTTTTGAAGAAGTTTTTCTTGTGTGATTACAAGCTCATTTAAAATCCATTAGAAGTAAATGTTAAACTAATTGCTCATGAATGTGAAGAAGTGAAGGATGTGACCAGGTATAGGTCAATAATTGGTTCTCTCTTGTATGCTACTATGATGAGACTAGATATTGCACATGTACTTGGAGTGTTATCTCAATTTTTACAGGCACAAAGAGTAGTTCATCTTGTTGCAGCCAAAAGGGTACTTAGATACCTCAAAGGATCAGTGAATGAAGGTCTATATTATCCATTTGATGATGGATTAAATGTACAAGATTATTGTGATGCTGATTGGGCAGGTTCCAAAGATGACAGGATGAGCACTAGTGGAATTGTTGTCATGCTAGGGAAGAAGAATATCTCACGGATGTGAAAGAAACAACCAACAGTGGCTCTCTCATCGACCAAAGCTGAGTATAGAGGCTTAGCACAAGTATCATGTGAGCTTATGTGGCTCAAGAAGTTGTTTGTTGATCTTGATTTGGAGGTTCAGCAAGTACCTATTTTTTGTGACAACATAAGTAGCATATGCTTGGCTCAGAATCCGGTGTTCCATGTAAGGTCGAAGCATATAGAAGTGGGTTACCACTTTATTAGAGAGAAGGTCATGTCAAAAGGCTCAGCCACGAGTTTTGCAAGTGGATCAATCAAAAAGGAGGACCAAAAGTCGTGGCATAAAGTTAGAAGCTCCACAAACCTCAATCAAATTCAAATCACATCAAATCAGCCACCAAAAAGTGAACCCACATTGATTGGTGGATGGTTAGCAAAAATGTAGGAAAAGTAAAACTCTATATAAGCATCATCCCACCTTTGTTTCTTGCGTTGTATGCATTCCATGAGTTTCCCACTTAGTTTGGTCATTTACATTGATTTAAAGCTTCATTTGGTCTCTCATATAGTGCCCTAAATTTTGCCAAAGTCTCAAGTTATTTGGATGAGTGACGTGTGAGGAATTTCCAACTTTGTGACGGTATATCTCTGCACATAGGTAGCGAGTGTTGCAAACAGGTAGCCTATTTTGGGGAGGGTGTTTCTCCCACCTGGAATATCCAAATTGGATGATTTAAAGCCCCATACACATACACATACACATACACATACACATACACATACACATACACATACACATACCCATACACATACACATACACATACACATACACATACACATACACATACACATACACATACACATACACATACACATACACATACACATACACATACACATACACATACACATACACATACACATACACATACACATACACATACACATACACATACACATACACATACACATACACATACACATACACATACACATACACATACACATACACATACACATACACATACACATACACATACACATACACATACACATACACATACACATACACATACACATACACATACACATACACATACACATACACATATTGATGGGGGATGATTCTAACACCCCAATGCAAAAACGGAAGATGGCTGCCCTCAACTAGGTCCACAAGTAGTGATATATGCTCAATGTTCTTATTTTTTGTATGAACCAGTACAAAGACTTAAAATGCCATTTTTGAGACTTAGAATAGACTATACTAGCTACCCAACAAGCTTTAAATCATCCCAAATGGATATTCGAGCTGGGAGAACCAACCTCTGCACATCAGCCTACTTGTTTGCAACACTCTCTACCTATGTGCAGAGATATACCTTCACAAAGTTGGAAATTTCTCACAACTCACTCAGTCAATGAACTTGAAACTTTGGCAATGTTTAAAGTAGAATGAGAGAAAACAATGCTCTGCAATCTGGGACAATCAGAGTTGGAGAGGCTAACTAGACCTCTAGATAGAGAGGAGCAAAATCATGAGAAAATGAGCTAAGCAAGCAAGGGGTATGCTTGCTAGAGTTTATGACTTCACTAAACTAAGTGGGAAAACTCTAGGAATGCATACAGATCAAGAAACAAAGGCGGGATGATGCTTATATAGAGTTTTACTTTTCCTACAATCTTTCTAACCACCCACCAATCAGTGTAGCTGCACTTTTTGGTGGCTGATTTGATGAGATTTAAATTTGATTGAGTTTGGTGGAGCTCCTAACTTTATTCCATGACTTTGGGTCCTCCTTTTTTATTGCTCCACTTGCAAAACTCATGGTTGAGCCTTTTTGCATGATTGAGACTTGATTTTCAACACTCCCCCTCAAGTCTCAATGCATAGGTCCTTCATTCCAATGCATGCCTTGAAGTGTTGTAGCTTTAGTCCATCCAGTGCTTTGGTAAACATATTTTCATATTGGTCCTTTGTATTGACATGCTCCAGCTTGACATCCTTTGACATGATCTTCTCTCTAATAAAGTGGTAACACACTTCTATATGTTTTGACCTTGCATGGAACACCGGATTTTGAGCCAAGCATATGCTACTTATGTTGTTACAAAAAATAGGTACTTGCTTAACTTGCAAATCAAGATCAACAAACAACTTCTTGAGCCACATAAGATCACATGAGACTTGTGCTAAACCTTTATACTCAGCTTGGATCAATGAAAGCGCCATTGTTGATTATTTCTTTGACATCCATGAGATGGTCTTCTTCCCTAGCATGATAACATATCCACTAGTGCTCCTCTTGTCATCTTTGGAACCTGCCCAATCATCATCACAATAAGATTATACATTTAATCTATCATCAAATGGATAACATAGACCTTCATTCACTGATCCTTTGAGGTACCTAATTACCCTTTTGGCTGCAACAAGATGAGGTATTCTTGGTGCTTGCAAAAATTGAGATAACACTCCAACTACATGTGCAATATCAGTTCTTGTCATAGTAGCATACAAGGGAGAGCCAATTATTGACCTATACATGGTGACATCCTTCACTTCTTCACCTTCATGAGCACTTAGTTTAACATTTACTTCTAGTAGATTTGAAATGGGCTTGCAATCACACAAGCCAAGCTTCTTCAAAAGATCTAGAATGTATCTCCTTTGCATCAAGTATATACCTTCCTCTTTATATAGTACTTCAATCCCAAGGAAGTACCTTAAAATCCCTAAATTTGAGATTTTAAACTCACATCCAAGTTTCCTCTTTATGTCCTTGATTTTGGCTTCATCATCCCTATAATGATCAAATCATCAACATATATACAAATGAAAACAATTTTGCCACCTTCCTTCTTCACAAAGAGTGATGGGTCTGCATGACCATGATTGTATCCACATTTTACTAAGTAGTACACAAGTCTTTGGTTCCAAGCTCTTGGGGCTTGCTTGAGTCCATAAAGAGCCTTCTTTAGCCTGCATACATGATGTGGAAACCTCTCGTCTTCAAAGCCTTGGGGCTGCTCCATGAAGACTACCTCTTCAAGCTCTCCATTTAGGCAAGCAGTCTTCACATCCAACTGGTACATCTTCCAACCTTTTGAGGCTGAAATTGCAATCAAACTTCTTGTGGTGGACATCTTAGCTACTGGACTGAATGTTTCCTCGAAGTTTATGCCATTGATTTGAGCAAAACGTTTGGCAACCAACCTTGCTTTATACCTAAAGATGCTCCCCTCTGCATGCCTCTTTACCTTGTACACCCATTTGTTGGCAATGACTTTCATGTCCTTTGTTCTTGGCACCAATGCCCAAGTATCATTTTCTTCAAGTTCCTTGAATTCCTCCTCCATAGCTTCAATCCATTCCCTATGCTTATTTGCTTCAAAAAAATTAGGTTCTTCACAAGCTATAACTTGACTCATGTAGGCATAGTGTCTTGTAATGAATGAATCATAAGCTAACCCTTGAACAGGGCATTTAACCTTATTGGATGACCTTACCTCACCATTAGGTTGTAGGAATCTCCTCCTCCTTGGTTTAGATGCTTTAAATCCTGGAGTTTCTAATTTTTCCATATCTTCATCACTTGTAGATTCCATGTCTACCCATCGATGGTCTTCGTCATTTGCCTGTTCCTTCCCTTTGCTAATTCCTTCACTTGAATGAGCTTCATTCCTTAGTCCTTCCATGCCAAGCTGATGTAGTAATCTCCTTTGATGGTGTGTTTGAAGTGGTTGGACCACTCATCTCCATGCTTTGTTGTTGCTCTTTGAACTTCTTCTTGGCTTCATATGCATGATCAACCTGTAACACATCTTTTCTATCATTCCAAGGCAACAACTCATCAAACATTATATCCCTAAAAACCTTAAGCTCTTTGGTGCAAGGATTATAGCATCTTAAACCCTTTTTCTCTGAAGAATATCCAAGAAATATACAGCTATCTGCCTTTGGGTCTAACTTGTGTCTCAATTCTTGAGGTATTTGAACATAACACATACAACCAAATACTTTGAGATGTGAGAGGTTGGGGTTCTTACCACACCAAGCTTCATAAGGTGTAGCTCTACTCATAATGTATATGGATGTGTTTGTTGCATCATCCCAATAACAGTTAGGAACATTCATTTCATTCAACAAAGCTCTAGCCACTTCTGCTATATATCTATTCTTCCTCTGTGCCACCCCATTTTGTTGAGGTGTATACCAACAAGTGAATTGCCTTTTGATGCCAGGTTTGTGTAAGAAATCTGAAAATTCATTTGGAAGATACTCTTCCCCTTTGTCCGATCTGAGAGTCTTTATATACTTCCATGTTTCCTTCTCCACTAGGTTTTTGAACCTCTTGAAGTGGTAAAACACCAATGACTTTGACTTCATGCAATACATCCAACCAAACCTTGAATGATCATCTATAAATGGGACAATATCTATTACCTCCAATGGATGGCTCCCTTGTAGGTCCCCATACATCTGTGTGTATGAGATTCAACACTTCATTCCTTATATGTGCTCCCTTCTTGAATAGCAATCTGCTTTGTTTTCCTAATTGAGAAGCATGGGAGAAATGTTCCATATTCTGAGATGTAAGATCATGTAGACCACTCACCAAGCCCTTCCTTTGCATTTCCTTCATCTTTTATGAGTTAATGTGCCCAATTCTTTTATGGCATAAGTCGATTTCTGCAATCTGTTTATTTCCAATTGACAAGTAGACAATGTGAGGGATTGATGGCTTTACCTCCATGGTGAATAGTCTTCCTTGCTTCTTTCCTTTTTCTATGAGCTTATGGTCCTACATGGGGTCTTTAACAAAACATCCTTGATAATTGAACCTCACCTCATAACCTCTTTCAACCATTTGACTTACCGAAACCAAGTTCTTTGTGATGATTGGCACATGCAACACATCCTTCAACACCTTGGAGCTTTGAGATCCATTCAATGCAACATCTACATGTCCTTGTGTGATGGGTGAGTGTA
Organism: Ceratopteris richardii; assembly: GCA_020310875.1. Lineage (NCBI taxonomy): Eukaryota > Viridiplantae > Streptophyta > Polypodiopsida > Polypodiales > Pteridaceae > Ceratopteris > Ceratopteris richardii. The sequence goes on from CM035435.1 coordinate 48,957,714, forward strand.
AATTAAAGAACACATCTTTATTGCAACTCATACGGTTGCTACAACCACTATCAATGTACCATGTAAAATCTGAATTCACTCTTTCACTTGACCCATACATCATAAGCAAGTTCTCATTTTCTGAATTCGCTAAAGTTCTAGCATAATTACCTTGGTTCCTTTTGTATCCTTGATTGCCTCCTCCTTTAGACCACCAATCTCTTGCGTAATGGTCCCATTTTCCACAATTGTAGCATTCTTCATTGGATGCTTCTCTTCCATGTGATCTTCCTCCTCTTCCTCTACTCCTTCCTCTTCCTCTTGGTCCATAGCTTTGGTTGGACCCTTCTTGGTTGCTTGAGCTTGAGCTTGAACTTCCTCTCCCTCTGCCTTGGGAGTTTTTTCCACCTCGTTTGCCTTTGCCTCTACTTGCATAGAAAACTTGGGCTTGGCTGCCCTTTGATTGTGAACCTCCTTGGTTCATCTCCTCGGTCACCATCAATGTGACTAGTTGGTCAAATTCTGGTAGGGAATCCCTCACATAAACTAATGTGGTGAATGCCTTCCACCTTTCATCCTCTCTCAAGCCATTGGAAGTGTGAGTGACAAGATCGTGATCTTTGATTGGGCTCCTAATTGAGCCTAAGGCATCTGCAAGCTCCTTAACCTTCAAAATGTACTCATTTATTTTAATACTTGGTGATTTCTTAAGATTATCTAGCTCATTCTTGAGCTGAATCTTCCTTGCCTTGGTTGATGAGGAGTACAATCTCTCGAAGGTCTCCCAAACCTTCTTGGATGTGGCCAAGTCTCTTATATGCGCTATCATGCTATTGCTTATGTGTTGGGATAGAATGAATATGACTCTCCTATCCCTTTCTATCCATTCATTAAGTGCCTTGACCTGCCCTTGAAGTGGTGGATCATGTACGTGAGGCATTGGCTCCGTGCCGCTCACTAATCCCCACAATCGTTTGCCCATAAGGTAGTTGCTAACTCTAAATTTCCATGATTGATAATTGCCTTTCTCTAACTTCTCTATTTGTGCATTATACTCAGCCATACTGAGCTCTAAGATGCTTCTCTAGCTTCTCCTCAAGTTTTTGTATGCCTTAGAATGTGTGGATATTACCTTTTAATAGCTTTTCCGGTGCAAACCTTTGACTAGTTGTGATCTTGATCAATGTAGCCTCCTTTCGATGTCTTCTTGCTTTGATTAGTCCTCCTTGTGCTTCCACAAGTTGTCTTGATACCTTCAAGTCTTCCACAGTCTGCCCACTGATGTCTCTAAGCCTCAAAAGTGGCCCTGATACCACTGATGGGGGATGATTCTAACACCCCAATGCAAAAATGGAAGATGGGTGCCCTCCACTAGGTCCTGAAGCAGTGATATATGCTCACTATTCTAAAATTTTCCGAAATGGGTATTTCAATTGGGAGAACCAAACTCTACAAAATAGGCTACCTCTTTGCAACACTCTCTACCTATGTCCAGAGATATACGCTCACAAAGTTGGTAATTTCTCACAACTCACTTAGTCAATGAACTTGAAACTTTGGCAACGTTCACGGCACTATATGAGAGACCAAATGAAGCTTGAAATCAATGAAAATGAGTACAATGAGAGAGCAAACAATGCTCTGAATCTGTAACAATCAGATTTGAAAAAAGCCTAACTACACCTCTAGATAGAGAGGAGCAAAATCATGAGAAAATGAGCTAAGCAAGCAAGGGGCTGCTTGCTGGAATTTATGACTTCACAAAACTAAGTGGGAAACTCGTGGAATGCATACAACTTCAGAAACAAAGGTGGGATGATGCTTATATAGAGTTCTACTTTTCCTACAATCTAGCTAACCACCCACCAATCAATGTAGGTGCACTTTTTGGTGGCTAATTTGATGAGATTTGAATTTGATTGAGTTTGGTGGAGCTTCTAACTTTATTCCACAACTCTGGCTCCTCCTTCTTTATTGGTCCACTTGCAAAACTTGTGGTTAAGCCTTTCTACATGATTGAGACTTGATTTTCACCACATATGCACACAGATACACATACAGACACATACAAATACACATACACATACACGTACACATATAGGTACACATAGACGTACTCGTACACTTACATCTACACATACACATACACATACACATACACATACACATAAGGCATACACATACACATACACATACACATACACATACACATACACATACACATACACATACACATCCACATCCAAATACACATGCACATACACATGCACATATGCATACACATAGACATACACATACAAATGAACATACACATACACATACACTTGCACATACACATACACATACACATACACATAAACATACACATACACATATGTATGTGTATGTGTATGTGTATGTGTATGTGTATGTGTATGTGTATGTGTATGTGTATGTGTATGTGTATGTGTATGTGTATGTGTATGTGTATGTGTATCTGTATCTGTATGTGTATGTGTATGTGTATGTGTATGTGTATGTGTATGTGTATGTGTATGTGTATGTTTATGTGTATGTGTATGTGTATGTGTATGTGTATGTGGGTATGTGTATGTGTATGCGTATGCGTATGTGTATGTGTATGTGTATGTGTATGTGTATGTGTATGTGTATGCGTATGCGTATGCGTATGTGTATGTGTATGTGTATGTGTATGTGTATGTGTATGTGTATGTGTATGTGTATGTGTATGTGTATGTGTATGTGTATGTGTA
>CM035435.1:48965445-48967945 GCA_020310875.1 Ceratopteris richardii
TGTATGTGTATGTGTATGTGTATGTGTATGTGTATGTGTATGTGTATGTGTATGTGTATTGTATGTGTATGTGTATGTGTATGTGTATGTGTATGTGTATGTGTATGTGTATGTGTATGTGTATGTGTATGTGTATGTGTATGTGTATGTGTATCTGTATGTGTATGTGTATGTGTATGTGTATGTGTATGTGTATGTGTATGTGTATGTGTATGTGTATGTGTATGTGTATGTGTATGTGTATGTGTATGTGTATGTGTATGTGTATGTGCATGTGTGTGTATGTGTATGTGAATGTGTATGTGTATGTGTATGTGTATGTGTATGTGTATGTGTATGTGTATGTGTATGTGTATGTGTATGTGTATGTGCATATGTATGTGTATGTGTATGTGTATGTGTAGGTGTATGTGTATGTGTATGTGTATGTGTATGTGTATGTGTATGTGTATGTGTATGTGTATGTGTATGTGTATGTGTATGTGTATGTGTATGTGTATGTGTATGTGTATGTGTATGTGTATGTGTATGTGTATGTGTATGTGTATGTGTATGTGTATGTGTATGTGTATGTGTATGTGTATGTGTATGTGTATGCGTATGCGTATGTGTATGTGTATGTGTATGTGTATGTGTATGTGTATGTGTATGTGTATGTGTATGTGTATGTGTATGTGTATGTGTATGTGTATGTGTATGTGTATGTGTATGTGTATGTGTATGTGTATGTGTATGTGTATGTGTATGTGTATGTGTATGTGTATGTGTATGTGTATGTGTATGTGTATGTGTATGTCGATATGTATGTGTATGTGTATGTGTATGTGTATGTGTATGGGTATGCATATGGGTATGGGCATGTGTATGAATGGGTATGGGTATGGGTATGGGTATGTGTATGGGTATGTGTATGTGTATGTGTATGTGTATGTGTATTTGTATGTGAATGTGTATATGTATGTGTATGCACATGTGTATGTGTATGTGTATGTGTATGTGTATGTGTATGTGTATGTGTATGTGTATGTGTATGTGTATGGGTATGCATATGGGTATCTCTATGTGTATGTGTATGTGTATGTGTATGTGTTTGTGTATGTGTATGTGTATGTGTATGTGTATGTGTATGTGTATGTGTATGTGTATGTGTATGTGTATGTGTATGTGTATGTGTATGTGTATGTGTATGTGTATGTGTATGTGTATGTGTATGTGTATGTGTATGTGTATGTGTATGTGTATGTGTATGTGTATGTGTATGTGTATGTGTATGTGTATGTGTATGTGTATGTGTATGTGTATGTGTATGTGGGTGTATATGTGTCTTTGTATGTGTATGTGTATGTGTCTGTGTATGTGTATGTGTATGTGTATGTGTATGTGTATGTGTATGTGTATGTGTATGTGTATGTGTATGTGTATGTGTATGTGTATGTTTATGTGTATGTGTATGTGTATGTGTATGTGTATGTGTATGTTTATGTGTATGTGTATGTGTATGTGTATTTGTATGTGTATGTGTATGTGTATGTGTATGTGCATGTGTTTGTGTATGTGTAGTGTAGTGTATGTGTATGTGTATGTGTATGTGTATGTGTATGTGTATGTGTATGTGTATGTGTATGTGTATGTGTATGTGTATGTGTATGTGTATGTGTATGTGTATGTGTATGTGTATGTGTATGTGTATGTGTATGTGTATGTGTATGTGTATGTGTATGTGCATGTGGATGTGAATGTGTATGTGTATGTGGCTGTGTGTGTATGTGTATGTGTATGTGTATGTGTATGTGTATGTGTATGTGTATTTGTATGTGTATGGGTATGGGTATGGGTATGCGAATGGGTATGGGTATGTGTATGAATGGATATGGGTATGGGTATGTGTATGGGTATGTGTATGTGTATGTGTATATGTATATTTATGTGTATGTGTATATGTATGTATATGCGTATGTCTGTGTATGTGTATGTGTATGTGTATGGGTATGCATATGGGTATGTCTATGTCTATGTGTATGTGTATGTGTATGTGTGTGTGTATGTGTATGTGTATTTCTATGTGTACATGTATGTGTATGTGTATGTGTATGTGTATGTGTATGTGTATGTGTATGTGTATCTCTATGTGTATGTGTATCTCTATGTGTATGTGTATGTGTATGTGTATGTGTATGTGTATGTGTATGTGTATGTGTATGTGTATGTGTATGTGTATGTGTATGTGTATGTGTATGTGTATGTGTATGTGTATGTGTATGTGTATGTGTATGTGTATGTGTATGTGTATGTGTATGTGTATGTGTATGTGTATGTGTATGTGTATGTGTATGTGTATGTGTATGTGTATGTGTATGTGTATGTGTATGTGTATGTGTATGTGTATGTGTATGTGTATGTGTATGTGTATGTGTATGTGTATGTGTATGTGTATGTGTATGTGTATGTGTATGTGTATGTGTATGTGTATGTGTATGTGTATGTGTATGTGTATGTGTAT
>CM035435.1:48975445-49065445 GCA_020310875.1 Ceratopteris richardii
CATACACATACACATACACATACACATACACATACACATACACATACAAATACACATACACATACAAATACACATACACATATGCATACACATATGCATATGCATACACATATGCATATGCATACACATATGCATATGCATATGCATACACACACACACATACACCTACGCATACGCATATGCATATGTATATGCATACGCATACGCATACGCATATGCATACGCATACGCATATGCATACGCATACGCATACGCATATGCATATGCATACACATACACATATGCATATGCAAATGCATACGCATATGCATACTCGTATGCATACTCGTATGCATACTCATATGCATACTTATATGCATACGCATATGCATAGGCATATGCATAGGCATACACATATTCATACGCATACGCATACGCATACGCATACGCATACGCATACACATACACATATGCATACGCATACACATACGCATATGCATAAGCATATGCATATGCATACGCATACACATACGTGTACGCATATGCGTACAGATATGCCTATGCATATGCATACGCATACGCATATGCATATGCATATGCATACGCATATGCATACGCATACGCATACACATACACATACACATACACATACACATACACATACACATACACATACACATATGCATATGCATACGAATACATATGCATACGCATACGCATACGCATACACATACGCATATGCATATGCATAAGCATACGCATAGGCATACGCATACCCATATGCATACGCATACGCATACGCATACGCATACGCATACGCATACGCATACGCATACGCATACGCATATGCATACGCATACGCATACACATACGCATACACATACGCATATGCATACGCATACGCATACGCATACGCATACGCATACACATACGCATACGCATACGCATACGCATACGCATACGCATACGCATACGCATACGCATACGCATACGCATACGCATACACATATGCATATGCAATTGCATATGCATACGCATACGCATATGCATATGCATAGGCATAAGCATTTGCATATGCATATGCATACCCATACGCATATGCATATGCGTATGCATATGCACACACATACGCATATGCATATGCATATGCATACACATACGCATACGCATACGCATACGCATACGCATACGCATACGCATACACATACGCATACGCATACGCATACACATACGCATACGCATACTCATACGCTGTCGTAGAGATTTCCATCTCTAGTCTCGCTTCTACTTGCTTCGTATTAGAACATTGTTCGGAGCAAAAGTACACGAAATGATTTGAAGATGTCAAACATTTTCTCTCCCAAAGTCTTTCATACAAATGACCACAATGTCAAATGTGCTTCTTTTCGAGTTAGAACACAATTTATCAAGATGGAAGTTTTGTGCTTGGACATAAGGATGCATATATTTGGCCCATTTAGTTGGGGACAAAGTAGCAAGACATCAAGAAGAAGCACATGGAAGGGCTTAATGAAGTTGCAAGAAAACAAAAAGAAAACAAGTAAGCCTACAACAGCTTTTGGAGAATATCAAAACGCGAAAGGAACAAGCTGTTTTGGCTCATAAAGCAGAAGTTGAAAGAGGGATCTCTCTACATGAGGGAAAAAATTAAAGCATATAAGAAAATGAACTTAGAGATCGAGGAGAAGGCACGCAAAGCTTGGAAGATGGAATGTGAAAATATCAACAATGAAAATATGGCTGCCGTTCACAAAGCTATGGATGACTTTGAAGCCACTTTTCATGATCGGTTTGGGGATGCGCATGCAAAGAAAAGGGTGACAAAGTGCAGTTTTTGAGGAAAAGAGTGGTCAAGGAAAAAAAGAATCAACCATAGGCATAAAGGAAGGTCGATTTGCTTCAAACGAAAAATATAATCGAGGAGAAATCGACGACGAGAGGAGGTGGGCATGACAAGGGGATTGATGATGATGACGAGTAGATGCAGACCTCCATCAGTACACTACGCACAGATTCTGAGGAGGGGAATCAAGAGGTCAGAGGAGGAGACACAGATTAGGAAGCTCTGTGCATGCTCATGAATCAAGAGGGTAAAGAGGAGGAGGCCAAATTCATGTTTTATGTGGCACATATGCACTCCATCAACAGGCAAACGTTCTCTGGAGCAGACAACGCGAGAAAACCACTTTGATCAAAGAGAAGTTGGAAAAGGCCTCGTCTCCTGGCATTTGATCCGAAAGAGTGTCTGTCTGCAGAAGAGACTCAAGCTCAACTGCTTCCATCGAGAATCAGTCAACTGTAATCACAGATTTCATTCTCTGGATTGACTGTATGGCAATTGTTTTGATTAGTTCATCATCTAAACCTTATCTGCATGCTTCGATAATGAAGAATTTTTTGTTCATATTCTGTTGTTATATTGAGTAATCATATAGTTATGCACAGAAGCTTCGATGACCGAAAATTCTAGGGTATAAGTCCTTGCGCAATGCAATTTCTGATCAAACTCGTTCTTATGTAATGTGCTCTTATATGGCCTTGCCTAAATATATGTGCTAGAATAGTTATGAATTTCCTTTAGTACATCTGTATAACACTCCTTAAACACTCTCGAGAAGTACAAAGCAGCAGGAGCATATATGCCGAAGTGAGTCACGGAGGTCATCCAAGTGCGATTAATCTGACGTTCATGCGGAATTCACCCATCTAACAATTGTTGATAGCTGCTGAACTCTAAGATCTGACGCTCTGTGATGCATGATCTGATGGTGTTCTAACGTTTCTAATGAACCATGGAGTAATTAAGGAGCTTTTGCGGGGTAATCCTTTGACCTAGCGCTTGACCATTCTGAATCTTCTTCTTCACTACTGTAAATCTCTATAATTTTGGATAATTGCCTTGCCACTGGAAGGTTATTATGTTTCGAAGACCTACAAGAAGTGTACAAGATGATCTCGATGGTGTAAATAGCAGCATGCACGTTTGATCATGCTAAGATTACCTTTATGTTGTGCAGCGAAAGAAGGCGAATTTACGTACTGTTATTGTGAACATTTGATCAAATTCTGGCCCAATTCAGTGCTTATAAAATTACTTCCACTTGTCTGAATCTGATTAGTATCTATTAACGGCACGAACGCATGCGTGATTCACCTAATACTTTTGGACGTGCTGACATATCCTCCAAAACATCCAATATTAGTCGGTAGAATATTATTTTTTGGGAAAAACAAAAAGCTCTATATGAAACTATTGAAGTCAGATGCAAACAAAGCGTGAGACACTTGACAGTTTTGGACGGACTTCTACATATACGCATTGCATTACAAAACGTCTTTTGCACATTCGTTTTTGTTTCGATTAACGTATTTCATGAAGTAATTGTGCGTTTGAGGTATCTGAATACATGAGAACTAATTGTTCCATTATGATTCTTGAACACTATAAAAGATATTAATTCATGTGTGATTATGGAACTTCGTTACATGATTAAATCACTATACTCACCAATTAATAAGATTGATTTATGGAAGAAGTCAATGTGTTGAATATCATGATAATGATGCCGTCAAAGATATAGCAAGCTTTTCGAAAGTTCTTGACATGAAAATATGGTTACAATTGAAGTACTTATTAGTTCTCTGTGTCTTCACTTTACCTGAGTTGACTCAAACACCCCACGTGTGCCGATCGATTTTGGCGGATGAACTGATCCAACATCCGAGCATCTACACGACCCAATATTTGATGAACCCGACGTGAAGATTCGGCATCGCAGCTCAGGTGCATGATTTCTGAACTTCTTCCTCAAATCAATTCCAAGTAATGTATGTTTGATGTGTGTATAAACTCATAGCTTGTTTTTCGTTTATCTGGTGCTTCTTTGATATTCAAGCATGAGTCATGAGTAAACAAAAACAGCGTACAAACATGAACAATCTAAATCAATGTAAAGAATCTTTTGAACTTAAATTACAAGAGCATAATTCAAAGAGTATTGTTATTAATGAAGCATATGTGAACGCGATGGATGAACACTTGAGAAAATGGAAAGATAAATTCATAGAAATGCAAAACAAGCCAAATGAAGCTATACAGAAGAAATTTAGAGTGATTTTGACTCTAAATGATTCGATCAATGTTATGGCAGAGAGTCTACCAGTATTATCAACTAGTCTTATAACTTGGAAAGAGGAAATGAATGTTGAGTTTCAAGAAATGAACCAGAAGTATGAAATATTATCTAAACAAATACAAGAATTAGAGCTAGCTAAATGTAAGCATGAAAAGGAGGGAATGAGCCACAGTTTGTCTATACATCCTTCACCTATAATACATACTCATGATTTTAGAAAATCTAGCTGTAGACATTCATTAAGAACATCAAATAGGATTCAAATGAGACCTTTGCAATGTTTTTGGTGAAATCAATATGGCCATGTATTTTGGAATTGCAGGTCGTACGAAGATGCAGGAAAACAGAAACTAGTGGTTGAACATGAAAGTAAAATTTGTAATTATCAAGATCGATCATCGTTAAAATTAAATCTAGGAAGGGGTGGAATGAAAGAACTATTAAAAGACATAAAAAAAAACATAATCCATGTGAAAGAAAAAAAGTATGGAAACCTAAGAGTCATGATGAGAAAAGCAATGTATGTCAATTACATTCTATGAACACCAAGATTGTGACTAAAAGTGAATGCTTGGACAATGCTCAAAACCTTCTTAAACCTAAATCTATGAGTAATATTGATGTTCAAACTACATCTAAGAATCAAGATACATTGAAAAAGATTAAGAAAGAAGAAGATGTAAGGATTAAAGATGATGTAAATGAACAATCAATTGATGGAAATAAAGACATACATGCGGTTAAAACAGAACCTAAAGTCATAGAAAATGACAATAAATGTGACCAAAATAAAAATGATGAAAGAATAGTACAAACATCTGAAGATGAAAATCTTCAAATTCAATTAGAACATGACAAGAATATGGGAAAATGGGTACAAGAAGCCATAATATGGAAGATTGAAAATAATATAAAAAACTCATCTAAAGTTAAGAAAAAGGAGAAGAATATAAGAGGATAGTTTATTGTGATGGATTTGTTTATTGAAGATAAAACTTTTCAAATTTTGAGACCCAAGAGCTTGAAGGAAGTGCAAGTTTTTATGGGACATTGTGGATATTATCATCAATATATCCACATGTATGCCATAATTGCAAAACCATTATGTGGACTCTTAACTCAATTCACTTGGAAAGATGAATGCAAACATGTATTTAATGAGTTAAAATGAAGATTGAGTTTAGCACGTATTTTGAAAGTGTTGAACTAGAATAAACCATTCCACATACATGTTGATGCGTCTAATTTTGAAATTAGATGCATATTAGCACAACTAGTAGACAGAGGAAAACTAGACCACTTGATAGCCTATGCAAGAAGACAATTAAATTAGGCAAAACAAAATTACACCATGACTAAGCAAGAAGGCTTGGGCATGGTCTATGCAATAATGAAGTTTAGACATTACCTACTAGCCAATACATTCAAGTTCTTTATTGATCACCAAGCTCTATTGTACTTGGTCAATAAACCTTATAACACTAAAAGGCTATTTAGATGGTTTCTATTACTCATGGAATTTGATTTTGAAGTATATTAGATCTAGCCACTTATTCAGCATGAATCATGGTGAACCACCAAAAAGAGTAGCAAACGAGCTACTAGATATCTACTTATTTAACTTAGAAGTATGTCCTAGCTGGGCTGAAAAATTGGTGCGTATGCTCACCCATGGATCTAGTCATAAAATCAACTCACCTAGAGACAATGAACTTTGGAAAACAAGAAACCTCCACATTGTGGCAGGTAGCTTATATTCCAAGGACTCTAAAAAAATAGTTCTAATATGAAGTAATCTAATCAAATAATCTCATGAGAATAAATGGAGAACACACAAAGGTGTTAGTGAAACTACACAAGAATTAAAAAGATAGAGTCTATTGGCCCAGTATGCAGAAGGATGTACATGAACATGTAATGAATTGTCACGTGTCAAGTGTCTACACTAGATGAACATACATCTATATGCTACTCTATGATGGCACCTGTGTGGAGTAAGCCACTAGTAGACTTTTTGAAATCAAGAACATATCTAGAAGGATCCAGCCTAGAAAGGAAAAGAACCCTCGAAGAAAAAAGTAAATACTATGCAATTCTAGGAAAGAAACTATTCAAATGTGAAAAGGATAATAAATTATGGATTTGAATTCATGAGGGAGAATACCTTCCCATTTTAGAAATGGTGCATGTTGGAGCAGTTGGAGGTCATTTTTAAACCGAGAAGCTCTTTGTAGGCTTATGGTGGCTAACACTACATATGGATGCAAAAACTTATGTGCGAATTTGTGACGCATGTCAATGAACTAAGTATCCAATACAACGAGATAATATGCCATTGAGACCAATGATCAGTGCAAGAGCTTTCTCTAAATGGGGAAAAGATTTTATTGGATACATTCATCCACTACAAGAGGATCTCATGTAGAGTTTATCATAGTAGAAACTCACTTTTTAACAAAATGGGTAGAATACAAAGCCACTAGGAAAAATGATGCCCAAATCACTACAAGATTCATATTTGAAAGAATCTTCACTAGATTTGGACTCCCCATTGAGATAGTCAGTGATAGAGGTACACATTTCATCAATGAAGTCATTGAGTCGCTCATGAATGAATTTCTAGTGATTCATAGAAATTCGGCAACCTATCACCCACAAGCAAATGGACAAGCCAAAAGTTCAAATAAGGTGTTATGCACAATTCTTACCAAGATAGTCAACAATGATAGATTCGACTCGAATAAACAATTGCACCATGCAGTTTGGGCATTTCAAGTAGCTTATAAGAAGGCTATAGGAGCCACACACTTTTAATCTAGTTTATGGTCAAAACATAATTCTACCAATTGATTTCTAGATTCCTACTTTTTGAGTAGCAAAGGAATATGAATGGATATGAGATGAGTTGTCTAATCAATTGGATCAAATTGAGAGATTACATGAAACTAGATTACAAGCAGTAGTAGGCATTTATGCTACCAAGAGATGACAAAAGGCTTACTGTGACATTCATCAAAGACAAAGGACTTAGAGTTGGCGATCAAGTTTTCATATATACTCTAAAAGAGCATGCCATAAGATTACAAAAAAGATTATTTGGCCCCTTGATCACAAATCAAATTTCCTCTAGTGGAGCCATCAATTTAGCTACATTGGATGAAGACATACTACCAAACTACATAAGTGGTTGTAGAGTCAAAAGATACATGGAATACTTGACCAAACAAATGTTGACTAGACTCTTAGGAGCTCAAAATAAAAAGAGGAAAGAAGAGAGGATAAGAGAAGATGTGAGACTCAAATCCCTAGAACATATCAAATAATGAAAAGAATGGATTACAGAATGAGATGAGAGATATTTACAAGGTGAAGAACCCATTCCCATGACAAATTATCATACCACGAATATGAAAACCATGGGAAGACAAGTAAGACAACCTTATTTAAACTTAGGGATTGGAAAGGAGGAATACCACTTGGTAGATTCCATAATTGATACAAAAGAAGATATAATTAGTGTATGTGCTTCTTTAGTGGAAAATTTAAATATGTCACTCACTTCTAGAAAGGCTTATATGATTGGAATTGAAGGTAATATGATTGAATGCCTAGGAGAAGTAACATTATCCTTACACCTAGGGAACAATATGATGCAACAAAAGCTTTTGGCCTATAAATACTTTGATCTACTAGAAGAACTAGGTCTAGGACAAGAATGGATATATGAATTCAAAGTTACAATACATCTCACTCAAGGATATATTTCAGCCAAGGTAGGACATAGAGAAGTCTTTAGTCTCCTAGACGAGAAACCCGTGATGATAGCAGACGTGGAAAACCCTAATGTAACAAATCAAAGTATGCATGACTTAGAACCCCAAGTGAACTTTATCAAAGGATTCCACTCTTCAACCTACCTCAAGCATCAAGGAAAATTCTTATTCTAATACATGTGATCAACCCACCTCTCCTTCTAAAAACATCATTCCAAAAAGCCATAGTGAGGTCATTCATTCTCTAGAGAAGAGTAAAGAGCTATCTACAAATTGGGCATCACTAAAGGCTCATTAGTAGTTAAACAGGAAAATCAAACAGATATGGATTCGTAAAGATCAACTTCAGGAGTATAACTCCAAGAAGCGACAAGCACAATTGACAAAACCTAGATGTAGAAAGTTATTTAAGGAAAAATGAGCACAGCAAGTCCACTAAAAAACAACTCAAGTATGGCTACCCAAAATAATCATTGAAGCTCAAATAAAACAAAAGAAAATATGAATACCAAGGAGCACAATGGAGAAAGCCAAAGAGGAAATTAAATCATTCAATGCGATTGTTAGATTGCAACCAAAGGATGCATCAAGACTTCAAGAGGATCAAAGACTACCAAGGCCAAAGAAGCCAAGGATGCGACATAACTAGCACAAATGTATATGGCAAATCAAAGAAAAGAAATTAGTACTAGAACTGCAACATTGAGACCTACAAAAACATATCAAGTCAGGATACCAAAGGAAGCCCAAGCAAAACAACACCAAGAGAAGATGTATCATTATTGCACTCATGCTGAGTAGAATGACCTAGAGTATGCACAATAGGGCCACAATACAAGGCCTTGCATTCGACACATAGCTTCTTTAAACTCATTAGTGGTGCATATTTCCTTCATAGGAAATGGATCTTCACTTATAATATAGTAGTATAGGACTTCTACTAACTGCAACTAACTTTTTGCTTCAACTATGACTAACCATTTTATGTTTCTTTTCAATAAATAAAAAATAAAAAATATGTATCTTCATGTATCATGATTCTCTCAACTATTATGAGAGGGGACTCACTTTAAGGACAGATATCGAATGCATGAACACTATCGAGGATAAGAATTTTCATACTCTCTCATGTTAATCAAATGTTGGGTTTAAATGTAGATTACTTCCAAAGATTTTGAGGCAACATAACCAATGAAAGTCAAAAAAATTCCCTTGGAGTGTGTAGTAAAGGCACTTGGGCCTAGTTCACGGATGAACAACATGTTGGTGATCACCTCTATTTGATTACCATACAAATTATGGACCGTGACCATCAATTTCCAGTGATGAGTTAGGACGTCTGCATTCTTCACACCATGCCTCGAATGATTGACACATGGACTAAAGGAAGAATCAAAGCTTACTTGAAGCTTCCCATTTATAAAACTAATTTTGAAAGATGCACTCAGGTAATGAGCACCTTACATTCAGCAACAATAAGCCATCACTACCAGAAGGAAGAGTCATGGATATTCAAGAAAATTGGGGACTATCACTTTACACATGAATTAGTGAAAGAAGCATTCAGATGGGTTAAAGATGGAACTTTGGACTTGAAGGATGAAAGCCATGAAGCTAAAAAGAGGAACTTCATGAATATCAATCAAATGGACATTGAGGGGGAAGTGCATTTAGTACATTAGAATTTGCTTTCCAAATAGGCACAGGTACACCACCCTGCAAAAGATAGTAGTCTAATTATTATCTCATGTAGTAAAGTAGATTGGCAACCAAATCAAGTTGACCCCTTATGTACAAGAAAGGCTATTCAAAGTTAACAAGCCATGAGGCATCAATAACAAGGTAGTAGGCACAAGTTCATTCGGGTTATGTTAACAATGTAACTGTATCAATGAGCGGATCTCTTGGCGCAAGTGAAGTAAACAATAGGTTTGCAATGTTTGAAATTTGACAAGGGGAATTGATATTGCAGTTTTGTTTAGAGGAGTTTTCCTTTTTTATAATCTTTCTTCATCGTAGGAAACAATATTGACTACAACACAATTCGCTTCTTTATAAAGAATTGAAAAGAAACTATTAAATTTGACTTTTGGATTTAACATCTTGGGACCTTATTGGAATTGCATTGTAGTGGACGTCTATTGAGATGATAAATCAAAGAACACTGTTCTTTACATAATTGTTTTCAACTTACCAAGATTTCAGTTATGATCTGCTTTACGATGTTGCAAAGTGTTCAGTTATGATCTGCTTTATGATCTATCATCGTTCACAGTTATGATGTGCAGATTTTGATCCAACTTTGAGACATATCTGAGTAAATGTCATCAAATTTTTATATCGTTATCAATTCTATTGGCAATAACTGCCTAAAAGCCTCCGATTCTTTTCTCTCTAATGCTTACTTTTAGACTACATTTTAAATAATTATATTAATTAGAAATTGATTCACTTTGATGAGGTCGATTGAACAAGTGTGATTGATTTATAATTTGCGACAACTTCCGATTTATGTTTTCAGAGCTCTTAATTATATATCAAGCCTTTGATTTTGAACTAATTATTTTCCTAAGTTGATATTTATGTCTTTGAGCCTCCACTGCACCTGAGCTTGCTCCAAGCACCCAGCGTGTGCCATAATTCTAGTGGCTGGCTTGATCCACCAGCCATTATGTTCGCGCTTACAACGTGAACCTTCCAAAATACTTTAAAAACACTTTGAACCTTAGAGAAATCACGGACTTTGACTATGTTGACTTTGACCAATGTGACTTTTATGGGCTCAACAGTATGCATATGCGTATGCGTATGTGGATTTGTATGTGTATGTGTATGTGCATGTGTATTTGTATCTACATGTGTATGTGTATGTGTATGTGCATGTGTATTTGTATCTGCATGTGCATGAGCATGTGCATGTGCATGTGCATGTACATGTGCATGTGCATGTGCATGTGCATGTGCATGTGCATGTGCATGTGCATGTGCATGTGCATGTGCATGTGTATGTGTATGTGTATGTGTATGTGTATGTGTATGTTTATGTGTATGTGTATGTGTATGTGTATTTGCATGTGTATTTGCATGTGTATGTGTATTTTCATGTGTATGTTTATGTTTATTTGCATGTGTATGTGTATGTGTATGTGTATGTGTATGTGTATGTGTATGTGTATGCGTATGTGTATGTGTATGTCTATGTGTATGTGTATGTGTATGCATATGTGTATGTGTATTGTTTGGTTATTAATGTACTGAGATAATACAACACTAGAATATCCAAAGTAATGGGATTGGGAATGGGGATTTATGAATACAATACTACTCATAAACATGCATTTCTAATCCTTATTGTTTTGATATTACAAACTTCATATAACAGCACTCGAACACACCAGTAAATTATAGAAGAATCTGATTACGGTGATAGAATGTAGTGTTGAGATATCAAGCTCAACATGTGATGATCCAGGATGACACGTACGAGTTTTTCGTTTCTTTGACATGTATAGTGGTCACGCCAGTATATGTAAGGGATACTTCATTGAGCTTTATTAGATTTATCTACCGAGAGTGATGGCACATTTGTTTCTTGCCAGCTCACTCATTCGCAGACATTAGGTTTTTCCTTATGTACTGATCTTTATATATTGCACTTGTTGTATTCTTGTTTTTTAGGTCATTCTTGTACATTCCTTTTATGTAATAGAAGAAGAAGAAGAAGAAGATTATTCTTCCTTGCCTCAATCTGTGTGTGTGTGCTTCTCCTTGAGAGTGAGAGTGTCTGTGTGAGCTCTCTTCCTTATCTCCTTCCTCGTGACATGGTATCAGAGCTAGCGTGGCTGTATAGAGCTCGTGGAGAAGGCGACGGTGAAGACTACGTGGCAAGGCGTGGAGAAAACGCGATTTCACAAAGTTTCGGAGCCATCTTGACCTCCCTTTTGAGCCCGCAAGGTGGGGCCCATAGAAAAACCAGGTCAGTTTCAGAAACTGTAACTTGGGTTGTGTTTGTGCGACACTCATATATTCTAGATCCAGAATTTCAAGCGATTCCGTGTATTGTTGATACACGAAAAATGTGTTTTTCTGAGATCGAACTGTCATGTCATAGTGCGACAGTGTTCAAGAAGAAGTGCTGCTTGTAGTGTTTTGCAGTGTTGTGAATTATTGCAGAAATGGCAAATGCAGATGGAATGAGTCTGCTTATGAGCAATAAGCTAGACAAGAACAACTTCCATGCTTGGAGATTCAGAATGAAGAATTTCCTGATGGGAAAAGGCTACTGGAAGTACATCGAAGGAGAGAATGAAAATGCTCCGCAGTTACCACAAAGGAATCGGACTGCAGACCAGTTGAGAGCATATGAGGAATGGAATCAAGGAGCATGAAAGGTAATGTATTGGCTATCTGTTAGCATACAAGATAACATGATTGGACACATACAAGATGCCAAGACCCCAAAAGAGGCTTGGAACAGTTTGGTCACTTTGTATGAGACTAATACAAAGGCACGGAAATTGCAACTCAAGAATGAGCTGCATACATTAGAAAAGAAGAGCATGTCAGTAAGTGACTACACTCTAAAAATCAAAAGCATATGTGAGTCACTTGCATCTATTGGCGTGAATGTAGATGATGATGAGGCACGGAAATTGCAACTCAAGAATGAGCTGCATACATTGGAAAAGAAGAGCATGTCAGTAAGTGACTACACTCTAAAAATCAAAAGCATATGTGAGTCACTTGCATCTATTGGCGTGAATGTAGATGATGATGATGATAAGGTGGAAGTGTGCCTTCGTGGTTTAGGAGCTGCATATAAGCAGTTCATAACTTCCATACAGACTAGGGAAAATATTCCAAATTTCACTGATTTGGTATCTATGCTGATTATTGAGGAAAAGAATCTTGGTGAGGATTCAAACTCCCAAGGAAAGCCCAATTCTGAGCAGGTATTCTACTCTGGCAGAGGAAGAGGCAAAGGTAGAGGTTTTGGAAGTGGAAGAGGAAACAGTAACCAAGACCAAGGTCAACAACAGAATCATGCAGAAGGAAGAGGACAGTTTCGAGGCAGGAGAAGCCAAAGAGGTCGTAGAAATTTCCAAAGAAATGATTCAGGTAATGATAGTAAAGGATGCTGGAATTGTGGTAAACTTGGACACTTTGAATGTGATTGCAGGTTGAAGAATCAAAATAACAAAAGGCAGCAAAACAACTATGCATCCACAAGTGCAGATGATTCTGAGAAGCTATTTATGGTTCAACATCACATGATGAATATGATGTCTATTGGTGTTTCAAAATTGAATGATAATGTCTGGTATGTTGATTGAGGTGCTTCAAATCACATGACCAGTCATGCAGAATGGTTTAGTAGTTTGCAGAAAATTCCAGTTCCTGGATATGTTCAAACAGGTGATGATACATCACATCCTATTGAGCATACAGGAAACATAGCATTGTCTATGGAGGACGGGAAGGTAAAACATCTTGCTGATGTGTTGCATGTTCCAAATATAACTAAGAATCTGTTTTTTGTTGGACAAATGGTTGACGAGGGATTACAAGTCAGGTTCACTATTGATGGATTATATGTAGAAGAGTACAAGCAAGATGGACGATTGGTTGCCAAAGGAAACAAAGTGGGTAGGATGTTCACCTTAAATGTGAAGATTCCTGAAATGAATGCAACCATGTTTGCAAAAGGTGCAGGAGTTATTGTAGATATAGAGATATGGCACAAACGGATTGGACATGCAAACTTACAAAGACTGAAACTGATGCAGTCAAAGGAGCAAATTTCAAAGTTGCAGAAATGCAAAAGCTATGTGCAGCATTTCAATTTGGTAAACAGACAAGAGCATCATTTCCACATGACAAGCATGTTTGTGAGAATGTACTAGAAGTAGTACATACAGATGTTTGGGGTCCAACAAAGACCACATCTATGGGTGGTTGCAGGTTTTATGTTACTTTCATTGATGACCATACATGCAAAGTATGGGTATATTTCATGAAAGAGAAGAGCGAGGTGTTCACTCACTTCCAGAATTTTAAAGTTATGGTGGAAAAGCAGACAGGGAAGTACATTCAGACATTAAGATCTGATGGAGGAGGTGAATACATGTCAAATGAGTTCAGCAGTTTTCTAAAAAATCATGGAATTGGGCATCAGTTTTCATGCAAGTACACACCACAACAGAATGGCGTTCCTGAACACAAAAATAGACATATTGCAAAAATAGCAAGAGCCTTAATGGCTGAGAAGAATATGCCTCATTGTTATTGGGCAGAAGCTGTGCATACTACTGCATATATCATGAACAGAACTCCGACCGCTGTTGTACATCAAGTTACACCTGAAGAGAAGTTTACAGGTAAAAAGCCAAACTTATCACATCTGAAAGTTTTTGGTTGTATTGCATATGTACATGTCCCAGATGAATTGAGGATGAAGCTTGATCCAAAAGTAGAAAAGTGTGTCTTCATTGGATACTCCCTTGAGCAAAAGGGATATAAATGTTATAACCCACTTACACAACAGGGTAAAGGTGAGTAGAGATATGGTATTTGATGAAATGTCACACTTCTATGCAGATGCCAAAGAAGGACTGAGTCTTGAACCAAATGACAAAGAAAATGCTGAAAAATCAAGTGCAGAATCTCAGGTTTTGAGTGGACTGGATGCATCACCAAGCAATAGTTCCAACTCAAATCCATGGAGTGGGAAATTATGTGGAAATTTTAGTCCAGCAAATTCATCAAATACATCCAAGAAAGGTAAAGAAAAGCTTTCTACTGGTCATAAAACATGTGCAGGTTTTGAAGACGTTGATAGAGTTTCAAGCGGTTCAAAAAAGAGCCTTGATGAGGAACTTGGATTGCCCTCTGTGAAGACTCCAGGAGTAAGAAGGGCACATGCAGATGATACAAGGAGAAGTGACCCAGGACCAAGAAGATCTAGGAGGATGAGGAATTCAGTGCAATGATTGACATATGATAGTTACATGGCTCGTCATTATGCCTACATGACAAAGGTAATACAAGATCCTGAACCTTCTTGCTTTGAAGATGCAATTGGAATTGCAGATTGGCAAAAAGCTATGGATGAGGAGATGGCTGCACTTTATGGAAATGATACATGGAAGCTGGTTCCATTGCCACTAGGAAAGAAACCCATAGGCTGTAAATGGGTTTACAAGGTAAAACATAATGCTGATGGTAGCATAAGGAGGTATAAAGCACGATTGGTAGCTAAAGGATATGCACAGATATATGGCATTGATTATGAGGAAACATTCAACCCTGTAGCTAAAATGTCTACTGTTAGGACACTTGTTGCATTAGCTACAACAAAAGGATGGACTTTGCATCAGATGGATGTGAAGAATGCTTTCCTACATGGTGAGTTACAGGAAGAAGTATATATGGACCAGCCACAAGGATATGAAGATTCAAAGCATCCAAAATATGTTTGCAGGTTGCAAAAGGCTTTCTATGGGCTGAAGCAGGCTCCACGTGCATGGCATGCAAGGATTGCTGATTACTTAACCAGTATTGGGTTTTCTATGTGTGATGTAGATCATTCACTATATGCAAGGAAGGCTGATGATGGCATCACGATTGTGGCCATTTATGTTGATGACTTGATTGTAGGTGGCGATAATGAAGAAAGCATCAAAGAGGTAAAGAAACTTCTTATGCAAGAATTTGACATGAAAGATCTTGGTGTGCTGCGCTATTTCTTGGGCAAGTTTATACGTACATAAATAAGTATATGGATGTCGGAAAGGCAATATGCGTTGAATATGCTGCAAAAGTATGGTATGGCTGGTTGTAAGACAATTTCTATGCCATTAGATCAGAATTTGAAGTTGGATACAACATTAGGTGAAGCATTGGAAAATGCTACTATATACATGAAAATTGTGGGAAGTCTTATATATCTTACAATTACAAGGCCTGATTTAAGCTATACTGCTGGACTTAAAAGTCAATTTATGCAGGTTCCTAGGAAGCCACATTTGGATGCTTTGAGACGCACTCTACGTTATGTGAGTGCTACTTTGGATTATGCATTGTTTTATGAAGCTCGTGTACATTTGCAGGTTCATGGATACACCGATGCAGATTGGGCTGGTAGTACTCCAGATAGAAGATCTACTAGTGGCTTTCTTTTCTCACTTGGAGGTGTAGCTATTACGTGGAGTAGTAAGAAGCAACCCACTGTTGCTTTGTCGAGTACAGAGGCTGAGTATAGAGGTGCTACAATGGCAGCATGTGAGGCATCATGGCTGGGGATGTTACTTGCAGATTTAGGTGTGGAAGTGCAAAAGCCTATGACTATCTATTGTGATAATCTTAGCAGCATACAGTGAGCACGGAACCCTGTTTTCCATGCTAGAACAAAGCATATCGAGGTACATTATCACTTCATCAGAAAGAAGGTATTAGCAAGTTATATTGATCTTGTTTATGTGAGAACAGATGAGCAGGTTGTTGATATTTTCACCAAAGCACTTGGAGCTTGGAAGTTGAAGAAGTTACAGGATATGGCGTTGAGCTTGAGGGTGAGTATTGAGATATCAAGCTCAACATGTGATGATCCAAGATGACACGTACCAGTTTTTCTCTGACATGTATAGTGGATGACTTCAAAGTCCAAGTTTTCCTTGCCACTAATCGTAAATAAGATGGAGCAATGCCATTTTCTAGAAAACTTAACATTTCCTCATACGAAGAGGGGGAAGTCTGCAGAGCATTTTTTATTTCGGCCATCGTAAACACTTCTGCATCAGGAGGGTATCATCAACACCTTTGGGGGGATCTCCATGATCAATGCGAGACAAGAAATCCACAATGGCATGGCTGGTGCCAGGACAATGAACAATGTCATACTCAAATTCTTGCAATAACGGGACCCACCTGGCAAGTCGTCCAACCAAGTTTTGCTGCTTCACCAAATACAGCAAAGCACTATGATCTACATGGAAGGTGAATGATTGGCCCAACAAATAATGTTGAAACTTCTTTATCAAATAGATAAGACCTAAGCATTCCCGTTCTGTAGTTGAGTAATTCTACTTTGCTATTGTTAAGCACCGCTTAGCATAATAGACAAGGCGGAACCAGCTACTGTCTTCCTTTTGCATAGGGAAACTTCCAATAACTTTGGAGCTTTCAGAAGAGGCACAATGCCTAACATTTTTTGTAATTGTTCAAAGGTAGTTTGTGTGTCCTCCATCCACACAAATTCTACTAATCGAACATGCGCTAGCTTGTTCAACGGGATAGCAATATGTGCTAGCCCCCCAGATGTTGGCCGTGCCACCGAACCTACCCTAGGAAGCGTAAGACCTCTTTCTGGTTTTGGGGTATTGGAGTTTCCATTATAAATTTAACTTTATCGAGATGAATTGCAATGTGTTTTTCGGAAATAATGTGGCCCAGAAATTTTCCCCATTTGACTGCAAAAGTAGATTTATTCGGATTCAAACAAAGATGTACCTGTCTATAAGAATCAAACCAGGTGCATAAATGTTCCAGATGCATGACCACCATGATAGAAACTGAGAAGTCATCCAAAAAAATGAGCATAAACGATGTAAGGTAGGGAGCAAATATTTGCTGCATACACTGTTGGAAAGTGCTTGGCGTGCTTCGCAACCCAAACCACATGATCGTACAGGCAAATACTCCCCATTTCGTAATAAATATTGTTTTAGGTATACCTGCTTCCACCATTCGGACTTGGTTGTACCTACCAAAACCATTGAGGGATGAATACAATTCCCAACCTACTACCTCATCAAGCATGCTCTCCAAGAACAACAGTGGAGAAGGATCTGGTTGCCGCGTTCAATTTTCTGTAATCTACAGAGATCCATAATTGCTTGTTTCTTTTTGGGACAATAATGATGGGAGAGACCCATTCCGAGTTCTTAATAGGTACAATATATACCTCTTTAATTAGTCTATCTGGCTCATGTTTCACTTGCTCTACAAAGTTGGGGTTCATCCTATATCGCTGCTGCATGACTAGGGTAACATTTGGCTTAAGCAAAATTTAGTGATGATACAGCTTCAGATCAAGACCTTTCATGTCAGCGTAAGTCCATGCAAAAACATCTTTGTATTGTTGTAGAAGAGCTATCAGCACCATCCAAAATTCCGGAGCAAGCTCCAAACAAATTGAGACAGTCTTTGGGTCTTCTTCACTATTGAGATTCACTACTTCCAAAGAATCCTCTTCAACCTGAATTTTCCCAATCTCCATGCAGTCTTTCATCAGTGGGTCTATAATATCCTCTTCGTTTAGTTCCAAGGGTTCTGTGCAAACGATGGCTGCCATGCTATCCTAGCCTGGGCTGATGACTGAATTCACATCCACAACCCCAAAAGATAATAGATCTCTATTCGCTTCCAGAAATTTTTGCTCTTCATCTTCCTCAAGCCCATCCAACATATGCGGAGGCTCTACTAATATGGGTTTATGCTCGGGGAGGTAGTGTTTCTCTTCTTCTAATGGGACATAAAATTTTGCATGTTCTCTCTTGAATGTGAGTCGTTTCGTCCCAATTCTATCAAAATTTAGCATTTTGTAACCAAGGTCATCCCAACAACAAATTATAATCCAAATTCTACCCTTTAAGCTCGAGCACAACAAATGTAATATTGAATAGTACCTGAGAAATTCAGATGGGGATGTCTTTAACTAGTCCCTGTTGGAGTTAGATGTCTACGGAAGCACGCGAATAACACAAGGAAGAAGAAGAAGCTTGGAACACAAACACACAATATTGAATGTATTACTAGAGAATGTACAAAGATAAGTAGCCCATTAGGGCAATAGGCATATATACAAGCCGGGGGAAAAAACCTCCTAAAGAGGGAAAAAAGTGCCCGAGTGGTCCTAGTGTGTTCACACACATCACTACCTAAATATATCAACAAATCCCCCCTAGGAGTGATGTGGTGAACAAGCAGCTGGCACTCATGTATAAGGAAGTGCCAAGCTATGTGGAAATCACTCCACAAAAGGAAGTAAGCCCAAAGCTTTGCAGAAAGCTTCAAACTTCTCCCTAGGCAGAGCCTTCGTGAAAAGGTCTGCAATGTTCTCCTGCGTGGGCACATATGCCAAGCTGATCTCCCCAGCAGAGAACCTCTCCCTGACATAGTGATAATGCACCTCAATGTGCTTAGTGCGAGCATGGAACACAGGGTTCCTCGCAACTGCCAATGCGCTCTGACTGTCAGTGAAGATGGTGGTGGCAGAAGACTAGCCAACACCCAAATCAACCATAAGGTGTCTGAGCCACACACTCAACAGTCGCTGTGAAAGCTTCCCTATACTGAGCCTCACAACTAGAAGTGGCCAGAGTAGGCTGCTTCTTGCTCAACCAAGATATACATGAGCTACCAAGCATGAAGCAAAAACCATTGGTGGACATACGAGTGGCATAGCAACTAGCCCAATCAGAGTCAGAAAAACCATGCAAATCCGGCGGTAGTGATCCCCCCTTGGGATAAAACCACCCAAGTAGCCGAGTACCACTCAAGTAGCGAAAGATGCGCTTAACTGCCTTCCAATGCGTGACTCCTGGGCAATGCATAAACCTGCTCATCTGTGAGACAACAAACTTAATATCTGGCTGAGTAATGCATAAGTAAATCAAGCATCCAACAGCTTGCTGATAGAGAACAGCATCAAATGCATCTCCAGCATCATGAAGACTCAATCATAAACCTGTCTCCATCGGAGTGGCAATAGGTTTACAGTCTTCAAGGCCAAAATGCTGCAATAATGTGTCAACATATTTCATTTGACACAAAGCCATTCCACCATCAACTTAGCATAAACTGAATGCCCAAATAGTGATGCAAATGCCCCAAATCAGACATCTCAAATGAGGCATGTAAATCAGCCTTGAAATCAGCAATATGCTTCTCAATAGGACCAGTGAGCAGCATGTCATCAACATAGACAACAATGATCAGAAGCACGCTTAACATATAAGGTGCTTTTAGTTGGACTATTCTCAAAACCATGTGCAACCAGATAGGCATGTATCTTCTCATACCAAGCACGTGGTGCTTGCTTTAAACCATATAATGCCTTCTTCAATCTGCACACCTGGTTTCATGCCCTTTCTGCACAAAGCCACGGGGTTCAAAAACATACACTTCTTCATGCAAGTCACCATTCAGAAATGTTGTTTTAATGTCCAACTGATGTACATTCCAACCATGATGGGTTGCAAGTGCACAAACTCCGAACAATAGTCATACGACATGTAGGTGCAAAGGTCTCATCAAAATCAATGCCTCTTTCCTGCGCATAACCCTTTGCAACAAGCCTAGCCTTATGTTGAAAATGGGTATTCACATGCGGAAGAGTGGTGAGCCTATAACCAAAGCTGTATGGATCTTATTTTTCACTTCAAAAATTATGTCTTAATTTATATGTACTCTGTACATCCTTGGCTGCACACAACTACAAGCTTATTTCCTCATGAGTCATACATGGGTCACATGCGTAGTACATTCAGTAACCTCAATAGCAATACATCAACACCTCAAATTTATACATCTAACAAAAATCATATAACTTAGCTTCAATGCCAAAAAACTTTTCACGCACAATGATCACTATGTTCTCACTTAGAGCATATCACTTGAACGACACAAGTATATCAAGTACATATAAAACTCTTTTGAGCTATGTCACTTACGTAGCTTATCCAAGATCCACATGTCTCCGTACTTATACTCTTATTGCATGAGTTAACCGAAGTACAACAATTCAGATGATATAACATCTCATCGTACAGGATGCGTAATAAGCGAGTGCCCAAAATACATGTCCATACTTTGTAACTAACCCGAAAATCTCAAAGCTATTGTATGGTGTTGTGTCTAGATTTGATACTTAGACCTTGTTCATGTGTTAGAATTTAACCAACCACAATGCTTGCATATAACTGCTATCTCAAGTGAGATTAAATCATCAATCCAATACAAACAAGTTGTCTTGCAACTTGCATATGACAGTTACATCATATGTTGACTTATTGCCTTTCATATGACTCTATTATTATGCTTATATTCTTTTACCTGCGTTCAAAAAAATGACAACTCAATGTAGATATGTTAAACTTGGAACTTAGTCACAGTATGCATCATCAGTATTGCACTCATGTATATGTACAGTAAAAAAATGAGATGCTCCAAAGCATCACCTATCAATAATCCGACATTAATATAATGCCTCACAGAACAATACATGAGTTCATACTTCTTAATTCCTCTCTGCACCTTGTTTACTCATTCAACAACTAGCTCAGTGCATTTACATCATATAAAATATTACATGCATATGTAAGCATGGAAGGTAGCATGGTGTCCTTGAACATATTCGATCATGCACACATAAACAGTACCGTCAACTTCCATACATCACTTATCAACTAGAGGTGTTCAACCTCACACAACATGATATCATAAACACGTTTAGATATCTGTACATATGCACAACTTCTCACAGCATGATATCATCTCGAATCGGGCAATACATAAATATGGCTTCCATTTGATAGAAGAAATTCAATACTCATTTACCTTCGTCAAGTATTTTATCTCCAGGTTTGCTGTGTACCAATCGCTTGTCAATGTGCATCACTGTGTCATATTAGCTATCATGTACAACATCTATGGCAACTCAATATTCAAGGTAATATTGCGACTTAGAGAGAGATCAAAGCAATGCAATAAAATATCTTAAACAATCACTGTTACAGAGAGAGAAATAAAGTCTTGGAAGATTGACATGACATGCCCCTATTGTTCATGCTATTCTTCTAAAAACCAAAGCTACGGGAAAACACTCAGGAATGCCGCACTTGATACATGCATGTATAATGCTTTATATAGAAGATATAAATCAGTGAACGATGCCCTAAAATCTAGGAGCATATCAAGGCATATATGCAAGTTGTTCAAGGATTCCTTAAGTCAAGGAGTAAACAAAGGCAAATGGATTTCTACGTGACTTTCTAGGATGGCCACAAGAGTTTATTCATATATGTATTTGAAGACTAACTAAGATAGTGTTCATATGAGAGAAAAGGAAAAAACTACGGGCACACTTTATTTGAACATTCCAATGAAAGGAAGCGAGGCTAGAGATACGAGAGGGTCCTCCAAATTACATTTTAAAGCTTCATTGAAGCTTGCCACTTTTCAACACTCCCCCTCAAGCTTCAATAACTAGTCCATGGGATGTGCCAACTAAAGTTCTCCTCGAAGCTCGCAACCATAGCTAGCAAGGCTTGAGGAAATTTCCATGGTGGCCTTTGCATCCGAATTTGTCGATGGAGTGCTTGCCTTCTCCCTTTGAAGAAGTTTGACTTCATCTGGCTTGAGATCTTCATCAAGCTTCTTCTCGTAGGAGTTCTTTGAAGATCTTTATAAGGATCTTCATCAAAAGCTATTTGAAGAGCAAGCAAAGTTTCTCTCCAAGCTTTCACGAGATAGAAATAAAAGAATGGATGGCCTCTTGCCATCTCAAGGCCCTCCTCTTCTTCACTTGCTTGATTGTAGTCTTTCATGGATTCATTTAGACCTTTCCTTTGCTTCATTCTTTGATATGAGAGCTCTGCATGCTCTCCTTTTGATGTCATAGTGTCATGAACCTCAAAATCTGTCTGAAATACATGTAAAGCATTATTTTCATGATGCATAAGATCTCTTACCATATCTTTTCTTCCTGTTGTCTTCTTTTGTATTTTCTCTTTCTCTCTCTTGTTTCTCTCTCACTTTCTTCTTATCTTCCATGGCTGCTTCCTTTCTTTGAGTGTTCTCCTTTAGATTCAAATCATTCCACCTCATTGTGAAGCTTCTTTCCTTGCTCTCATTGGTGGCTTCCTTCTTCTTGAGACTTCTTGCACTTTCTCCTTTGGCTGGACTATCCTTCAAGGTGGCTTCTTCAACTTCTTCATGGGCTAGTTTTTGTCGTGAAACAGTTGTTCTTTGGCCTTCCTTCTCTTCATCTTCAACTTCAATATTCTTTCTCTCTTTGTCTTTGATGGAATAGGCTGCTATGAGCTCTGCTAGCTCATCTTGTTCTTCAACAAAAGTTTGTCTTTGTGTTAAGGCTGTTGTCCGTTGGCTTCTCTCCACTTCGTCTTTGATGGAATAGGCTGCTATGAGCTCTCCTAGCTCATCTTCTTCTTTCACGTGATCTCTACCTTGCTCTTTGCCTCTTGACATGGCTTTCAAGCCATTGTCTATGTCTCCCCCTTGGTCCTCAGCCCCTTCATGTGGCTGAAAATATCCATGAGAGTCTTCACACGACTCTTCCATATGCACTCCTTCAATAGGGTGCTCATAGAACTCTCTGATAGTTCCTTCTTTCTCTTCATACCTACACTTCCAAGAATTCTTGGTGGAAATCTGAAAACAACATAAACAAGAAGATTTTACCTCCCATTTTGAAGCATTCCTTTGAGTAGTGACCTCCTTGGTGCTCCAAAAGTTTAGTGCTCTAACTCTCCATCGATTGAGCTTCTTCAACCTTGCTGAAATCTTCATACCTTGGATTTCCCTTTGGCTTCAACTTTGTTGAGTAAGCCTTCTTGCTCAAACTCCTCTTGAGTAAGCGGTTCAAATACTCAAGCTCCTTTGATCGAGCTTTAGCACAAGCTACCTCCAATATTAGCTTGTCTTTGACCAGGGTGACTTTGGTGATGCCTCCTCGCTCACCTTCCTTCTTGAGTCCTTGACTCTTCCAAAGTGCTCTTTCGCACTCTTCACTTTGACGTGAACCTCTCATCCACTTGTCTTGGTCGAGGCCTTCAACAAAACAATAGAGCAATAAGGAACGGAAGATATACCTTAGGCTTTCTCTCAAGCCTTCTTCTCTTGTGAGATTCTCTTCTTAGCCTTCTCTTTTTTTTTGAAGATTTTCCAAGCTTCCTTCTTGCAGCCTTCAAAGCTTCTCCCTTGAGGCTTTCTTTATTTGTGAAGCTTTCAAAACTTCTTTCCTCCAGCCCTCTTATTTGTGAAGCTTTCCTCTTGCAGCCTTCTTTATTTTTGAAACTTCCTTCTTGTAGTCTTCTTCCTGATGGCTTCTTCTTGATAGATAGTCTTTCCTTTGAACCTCTAATTGCTTGCAATGAACCTGTAGATTGCTTCAAACAATAGCTCAAATGGTTAGTTACCCTTACTAGAGTATGTAAATATATATGTGACCTTGAGCTCTTCAAGCTCCGATGGGTGTCGACAAACCTCCACTAGCCTCGATAGCTTTACATAAGCTTGTAGGCAGCCAAGGTTGGCTCTGATACCATGTTGAAAATGGGGATTCACATGCAGAAGAGTGGTGAGCCTATAACCAAACATGTATGGATCTTATTTTTCACTTCAAAAGTTATCACTTAATTTATATGTACTCTGTACATCCTTGGCTGCACACAACTACAAGCTTATTTCCTCATGAGTCATACATGGGTCACATGCGCAGTACATTCAGTAACCTCAATAGCAATACATCAACACCTCAAATTTATACATCTAACAAAAATCATATAACTTAGCTTCAATGCCGAAAAACTTTTCACGCACAATGATCGCTATGTTCTCACTTAGAGCATATCACTTGAACGACACAAGCGTATCAAGTACATATAAAACTCTTTTGAGCTATGTCATTTACGTAGCTTATCCTAGATCCACATGTCTCCGTACTTATACTCTTATTGCATGAGTTAACCGAAGTACAACAATTCAGATGATATAACATCTCATAGTACAGAATGCATAATAAGCAAGTGCCCAAAATACATGTCCATACTTTGTAACTAAATCGAAAATCTCAAAGCTATTGTATGGTGTTGTGTCTAGATTTGATACTTAGACCTTGTTCATATGTTAGAATTTAACCAACCACAGTGCTTGCATATAACTGCTATCTCAAGTGAGATCAAATCATCTATCCAATACAAACAAGTTGTCTTGCAACTTGCATATGACAGTTACATCATATGTTGACTTATTGCCTTTCATATGACTCTATTATTATGCATATATTCTTTTACCTGCGTTCAAAAAAATGACAACTCAATGTAGATATGTTAAACTTGTAACTCAGTCATAGTATTGCATCATGAATCACACTTGCATTTTCTCTTATCTGCAACATATTATGATAGTGCACTCATGTATATGTACAGTAAAAAAACGAGATGCTCCAAAGCATCACCTATCAATAATCGGACTTATTAATATAATGCCTCATAGAATAATACATGAGTTCATACTTCTTAATTCCTCTCTGCACCTTGTTTACTGTAAAAGTCCAAGCGATGAGGTGTCAAGTCCTGTAGAACTCATTCAACAACTAGCTCAGTGCATTAACATCATATAAAATATTACATGCATATGTAAGAATGGAAGGTAGCATGGTGTCCTTGAACATATTCGATCATGCACACATAAACAGTACCGTCAACTTCCATACATCACTTATCAACTAGAGGTGTTCAAC
The DNA here is from genome assembly GCA_020310875.1 of Ceratopteris richardii. Lineage (NCBI taxonomy): Eukaryota > Viridiplantae > Streptophyta > Polypodiopsida > Polypodiales > Pteridaceae > Ceratopteris > Ceratopteris richardii. Next base: position 49,000,897 of record CM035435.1, read on the forward strand.
CTCACACAACATGATATCATAAACACGTTTAGATATTTGTACATATGCACAACTTCTCACAGCATGATATCATCTCGAATCGGGCAATACATAAATATGGCTTCCATTTGATAGAAGAAATTCAATACTCATTTACCTTCGTCAAGTATTCTATCTCTAGGTTTGTTGTGTACCAATCGCTTGTCAATGTGCATCACTGTGTCATATTAGCTATCATGTACAACATCTATGGCAACTTAATATTCAAGGTAATATTGCGACTTAGAGAGAGATCAAAGCAACACAATAAAATATCTTAATCAATCACTATTACAGAGAGAGAGAGAAATAAAGTCTTGGCAGATTGACATGACATGCCCCTATTGTTCATGCTATTCTTCTAAAAACCAAAGCTACGGGAAAACACTCAGGAATGCCGCACTTGATGCATGCATGTATAATGCTTTATATAGAAGATATAAATCGATGAATGATGCCCTAAAATCTAGGAGCATATCAAGGCACTTTGCCATCTCCATGAGTGACATGTTCTTTCATTCAGCAACTCCATTCTGTTGAGGTGTATACAACACTTTACACTGGTGTTTTATCCCACGTTCAGCTAGAAATGCATTAAAATCAGAAGACATATATTCCCCCCCTCAATCAGAACGGAGGGTGCCCATTTTACATGCTTACAGATTATCGGCCAAAACCAAAAACTATTTAAAGCACATGAACACTTCGGACTTTGCTTTGAGTGGATATACCCATGCATGCGTGAAAAAATCATCAATCAAAGTCACGAAGTAAAGGTAATTTCCAAAAGAGGGTGTCTGCATAGGACCACAAACATCACTATGTACAAGCTGCAGTTTCTATGTAGCCCGAACTTAACCATCTTTCGGAAAGGAGGAACGCTGCATTTTGCCCAAAATGCAGCCTTCACAAACATGTTTTCCAGATGCCTCAAGTTTGGGCAAAGAGGACACCATTTCAGATTTCTGCAGGCGTAGCAAACTAGCAAAATTTAGATGACCAAAGCATGCATGCCAAAGCTTTGCATCTGACATAGCCTGAGAATCATTTACTGCACATGCCAAATCATTTTCAGATCTTTCATAGTCTATGAGCTTATACAGCCCACGACATAAAATGCTAGAAGCAATAATCACATCGCCATTTGACAGATCATGAATTGTACACCTATCATCAATAAATTTCATAACCAAGCCAATCTTGGCTAATGCAGATACTGATAACACGTTCTTTTTTATCCCTGGCACAAATAAAGCATCTGACAAAGTGAAAGAACTACCATCAGCAGTAGTCAAAATGATCTTACCAACTCCCATAACAGGATAAGAGGAGTTGTTGGCACATGTAGCAGTATTCCATATAGGGGCAGGCTCGAGTGAAGAGAAGAAACTACGCTACGAGGTAATATGTTTGGTCGCCCCACTATCAAAATACCAAACATCTGAGTCTACTGCAGACATGCATTGCTCATGAGAAGATGGGTCAAAACTGCATACAGTAGTAAACGCCCATTCTTCTTCCTGCACAAGATTTGCAGACTCTGTTTTTGGTGTAGAGGCCTCTGCAACAACCATTCCAGCCTCTTTCTTCTTTGCCTCTTAAGCAACTAGTTTTGGATAGTTCTTTATGATATGATCATTCCCTTTACAGTACTTACAAAAAAATTTCTGCTTTTCTGATTTCTTCTCATCTTTATCTTCCTTCTTCAAATATGCAGAATTAGCAGATTTCTGCTTACTAGTTGAAGAGCTCCATTTTCCTTTGCCCTTCTGACTGGCTAGGAAAGCTTGATCTGCAACTCGCATAATGGACCTATTCTCCCTGGATTGATCTTCCAACAACAGAACAGAGACTAACTCCTCAAATGATAAGGCATTCGGATTGCCTTTCATCATCAAACGAAGAGTAGAAGCAAAACTCTGATATGAATCAGGAAGACCATTCAGAACGGTCTGCACAAGTGAGCTATCTGGTATAACCTCATCAGCAGAAATCAATTAATATTGTTCCTTCAAGTCTTTGATCTTCGTTAGGAAACTGTCCATAGAATCACCTTTCATTCATGTGCTCACTCTCCAACTATTTTCAAAGGTAAGCAACACGAGCCTCATTCCTAGCTTGGTACAATGTGGTAAGTGTATCCCAAGCATCCTTAGCTGTTCTGCAAGAGCAAATGTGAGGAATACTGGCACGTTTGACAGACAAAGCTATCAATGCATGTGCCTGGGCATCTCTGCCATCCCAACAAATCTACTCTGCAGTAGGTGCAACAAAAACAGCAGTACGAATAGGAATCTGTGTAATATCATCTTCGACACCATCTTCATCAGCTCCAGCACCTATATTTGCAATACCTATAGTCAGAGGTGTAACAGGACATTTTTCAACACCCTGCACAATGTTCCACAATCCTTTTGCAACCAATACATGTCGCATCATATAAACCCATAATGGGTAGTTGGTACCATCCAACTTGTCCTCAACAGCCAACATACGGAATACATCACTGCTTTCAGCCATGGCCGGTGACTAAAATACTTTGATGCAAAAAATTGACTGTATCTCAAAAAGTTGAACAGAACTACCCAGACGAGCTCTACTACACCTATAGCAGACTTCGAGACACTTAAACTGGCGAACAGAAACTGGTATATACCTTTGGCACAAAAAGACAAAATAGCCTGCATAAGCGCTAGGATAGTGTGTTCGGAGGCCGAAATGAGCTCAGATCGTGATTTCGGCACCGCAAAGTGAAGCTGTTTATATCTCGAAAACACGTTGAGTATGCTCACCAAAATTCGTGCGATTCTGAGACTGCAAATAGAGGAGTGTCGACGGCAACCTAGATGAAGCGACGACCTGCTCTGATACCAATTGTTGGAGTTAGATGTCTGCGGAAGCACGCGAACAACACAAGGAAGAAGAAGAAGCTTGGAGCACAAACACACAATACTGAATGTATTACTAGAGAATGTACAAAGATAAGTAGCCCATTAGGGCAATAGGCGTATATACAAGCCGGGGGGAAAAAACCTCCTAAAGAGGGAAAAAAGTGCCCCGACGGTCCTAGTGCATTCACACACATCACTACCTAAATATATCAATAGTCCCACTGGCTGCACTCACAATTAGTCTACCATCAGGATGAAGAATGGGGTGGGTCAATTCTGTTCCAACCTATTTGTCTACATGTGGTGGTAGAGGTGATGTTAATACTTGACCTGCCATCAAGTAGAAACTTGGGGATGGCTTTATTTTTATCTCCAATTTTAATTGTGGGGACTGCATAGTCCACTATCCTATTAGGGATATCTTTTACCATTGATACTGAAGGTGTTGGGCTCAGAGATGGTGAATATATTTCCTATAGTTGTTGTAATAACTACTTTGAAAAGGCTAGAAGCTTTAGTAAAGCCCTTAATGACAATTTAATATGTGAATCCTGCAAGAACTTGGAATACTTACCATCCATTGATGCTCTAGGGTTTGAATCGCTTTGCTTTTGTTCAGTTTGGAACTTTTTCCTCAAAATTTTGATGGTAGTCTCATGATCAGTAGATCTTGCCTGCAACACTTCATAAATTGCTCAATCAATTGGTGACCCAAAATTCTTCGTGTCATTTCATGTTTCCTTTGTCTCCTAAGTAGTTATATCAACCTTCTTACCAAATTTACTGTGTCACTCTTATCTAAAAGGTTCCACTGGAACTAGTGGAGGCTCTACATAATGCAGTTGATACTCCATAGCCTACTAAACTACTTTTTTAAGTTTTTACTTCTGCTCCACTGGTGCTGGATAATCTAATTTTGGGCCACTCTAATACTCTTTATACAACCTAGTGATCACTGATGCTGAAGGTTCTAAATACTCTAAGGTCACCACATTGGCCATATGTGCCTTAAGCTTAGCTTCCTGTTTTCATTGATTGTATTCCTTGGCCTCTTCACCTTTCCATCTTCTGTGGCCATTTTCTAGTACATCATATATTGGAGCATAGCGTAGAGCTTTGAAATGCTCTTCGCATTCTGGAGTCACTCTAAGAAAGCCCCTTTCAACTCATCGTAGGTTGAAAAGTAATCTGAAGGGTACTTGGTAAGCCATTTCACTTTGTCACCCACCAGCATAGCTTGGAATATCTAAAACTTATGCTTATCATCTTCTAAGTTATGATGATTACAAATATATTGGTTTTCAAATGTGTGTAGGTGCACATCTGAGTCTTCATCTATTCTTCCAAAAAAATGAGTATAACTCAACCCTGGCAATTGATTCCTATGTGCCATTAGGTTTTCAAACTTCTATAAGGTACCAAATTGAGTCGAAGGAACTAGTGCTAACTTCAATGCTGGCGAGAGTTCACTATTGCCGCTTTGGCTAGATTTCCTAGGGTATATTCCTTCTTACCGGTGGCTCTATTGGTCGATTCCACTGGGTTCCCCTTGCCACAAGAATTTGGCTAGCTTTCCATCCTTCCACTCAAAGATCTAGTCCTTCAAAAGCCTCGGAGATAAAACTCAGTTTTCCACCCAATACAACACTTCTTCCAGAATGCTACCTGCATCCTCGAGGGAGATATCTTCAAGTTTTAATGTTGCTATGGTCTGTTGAATGAATTCATCTAAATACTCATGATGATAAGTCTTTTTCAGCTAGTTCTTAATGCTCCACAACGACATCAATCCACTCTATGCTATAAACTGTTACCAACCCCATCCCATCGTGGTTGACAAAATGTTTGGTTATTAATGTACTGAGGTAATACAACACCAGAATATCCAAAGTAATGGGATCAACAACGGGGATTTATGAATACAAAAATACTCATAAACATGCGCTTCTGTTCCTTATTGTTTTGATATTATAGAATTCATATAACAACACTTGAATACACCAATAAATTATAGATAGAATCAGATTACGATGACAACAAGTAGATCTTTGATTTATAAAGACACATAGCCTTGATATACATCATATTCTCACAGTTAATACTCTCAGTGGCATCTAGCATACTTCTCAGATTATAGCACTATGCATATCTTCCCATACTCTCTTCTTCATAACATGTACTATAATGAAGAGCATCAAATGTCTTCCTAATCTTCACACCATTCTGTATTTTGCAATATATACAATAAAATCAATGAAATCATAGACTCCAAAAATTCTTATGATCTCCGAAAAATCCAAGTTTCCCATTACATAAGAAATACATTTTTACAAATAAAGTGGTCATCCACATAGGCTGCTAACAATATGTATATGTGAATGTGTATGTGTATGTGTTTGTCTATGTCTATGTGTATGTGTATGCATATGCATATGTTTATGTGTATGTGTATGTGTATGCGTATGTGTATGTGTATGTGTATGTGTATGTGTATGTGTATGTGTATTTGTATGTGTATGTGTATGTGTATGTGTATGTGTATGTGCATGTGCATGTGTATGTGTATGTGTATGTGTATGTGTATTTGTATGTGTATGTGCATGTGCATGTGTATGTGTATGTGCATGTGCATGTGTATGTGTATGTGTATGTGTATGTGTATGTGTATGTGTATGTGTATGTGTATGTGTATGTGTCTGTGTGTGTATGTGTATGTGTATGTGTATGTGTATGTGTATGTGTATGTGTATGTGTATGTGTATGTGTATGTGTATGTGTATGTGTATGTGTATGTGTATGTGTATGTGTATGTGTATGTGTATGTGTATGTGTATGTGTATGTGTATGTGTATGTGTATGTGTATGTGTATGTGTATGTGTATGTGTATGTGTATGTGTATGTGTATGTGTATGTGTATGTGTATGTGTATGTGTATGTGTATGTGTATGTGTATGTGTATGTGTATGTGTATGTGTATGTGCATGTGTATGTGTATGTGTATGTGTATGTGTATGTGTATGTGTATGTGTATGTGTATGTGTATGTGTATGTGTATGTGTATGTGTATGTGTATGTGCATGTGTATGTGCATGTGTATGTGCATGTGTATGTGTATGTGTATGTGTATGTGTATGTGTATGTGTATGTGTATGTGTATGTGTATGTGCATGTGCATGTGCATGTGTATGTGTATGTGTATGTGTATGTGTATGTGCATGTGCATGTGCATGTGCATGTGTATGTGTATGTGTATGTGTATGTGTATGTGTATGTGTATGTGTATGTGTATGTGTATGTGTATGTGCATGTGTATGTGTATGTGTATGTGTATGTGCATGTGCATGTGCATGTGTATGTGTATGTGTATGTGCATGTGTATGTGCATGTGCATGTGCATGTGTATGTGTATGTGTATGTGTATGTGTATGTGTGTGTATGTGTATGTGTATGTGTATGTGTATGTGTATGTGTATGTGTATGTGTATGTGTATGTGTATGTGTATGTGTATGTGTATGTGTATGTGTATGTGTATGTGTATGTGTATGTGTATGTGTATGTGTATGTGTATGTGTATGTGTATGTGCATGTGCGTGTATGTGTATGTGCATGTGCATGTGTATGTGTATGTGTATGTGTATGTGTATGTGTATGTGTATGTGTATGTGTATGTGTATGTGTATGTGTATGTGTATGTGTATGTGTATGTGTATGTGTACGTGTATGTGTACGTGTATGTGTACGTGTATGTGTATGTGTATGTGTATGTGTATGTGTATGTGTATGTGTATGTGTATGTGTATGTGTATGTGTATGTGTACGTGTACATGTATGTGTATGTGTATGTGTACGTGAATGTGTATGTGTATGTGTATGTGTTTAGTTCCTAAGCCCAAGGAAAAAGTGATTATACGAGGTTTTATTTTGTTCAAATCCCTCGGAATCGATCCAATTGGATTACCTGGAGCACATAATTATCCCTCGAGGAATCCTTCCTTTGTATATGTACTAGTTCTTAATTTCCCGGCAAACGCACCAAAATGATAACTCTCTTAGTCCAAGGAAAAAGATGCCTATACACAATCTTGGATTGCCTAAATCGCTCGATATTAGGCCACTTTCTTTGCTCTAAATCACCCGATAGTCTTTGAATGGATACGTGGGAAGCGAAGAGAATGGAGACCCGAATTCAGACGTACTTCAAAACCCAATTATAGTAACTGACCCTCGAAGTCGCACTCTCCTTGGTTACGTACTCTTGTTTCACCTGTTCAGTTACACACAATTTAACACGAACAATTCAGCTCACAGCATATGGGTTGCTATCCAATAGCATACAAATGGCGTTGGACTGTCATTCTCAACTAAGAAGATGTACACTTGATCGTATTTGTGATATGGCCGGCAATTCTTCTGCTTACTGTCAGCCGAAAGAAAGAAAAAATGCAGAAGAAACTCGTTCGATGTGACTCTGTAATCCAAAACAAAAGCTTGTTATGTTTGTGTTGTTGTGATCTTGTTTCCCTTCCATTTCTCACTCAGATCACTTCAAGTCAACCCATTTGAATCTGTCACACCTCATCCTCATTCGCACACTTTAGATTATGGTCATCAGATCTTCAGTTTGCAAAACTCTTACGGACATTCCTTCAGTTCACTGGACATGCAAACCTCTCCGTGCATATCTCTTTTAGCAATCAGTTCTGAACACACAACTTTTCCTAGTTAGCAATATGGTTTTCTCACTATTATCAGCCTCTAATCTCCTTTCCATAGAAAATTAGATAACATGCAAAACTCTGTCACAGTGCTATTAGTTTGAGTACTTGCCACACGACCTAAAAAAACATTACACTATTCCATTTTTGTTTAGTCTATTGAGATGCACGTTCATGAGCAGCTCGTCAGCGCACATCTAATCTTTGCAAAGAACCAGAAAACATTAAATTAAACAAGTCACAGAAAACCATTTTTCACAGAGACGGTAGCAATCATTATCAATACACAAATCTCATTAACTATAACACTGTCACTTATCTCCATGAAGCAAGGCAAATAAGATCCCCTTTCCGAAGTGTCGACCCATGCGATCGCTTATCTCTCAAATAATCACAATTTGAAATCATCAAAAAGATTCACTAGCTCTTTTGCAATCCATTTTCTGGCTTTAATCTTCTTGGTTCCGATGACTGCAACAGGCATAACTTCGATGATCTACACTAGCCCACGTTCTGTAGCAGTCCATCTTCCATATCTTTTGTACCGGCACTGTCCTGAGGCGCTCAAGTGCTTGCAGAAGCAAGTCGAAAGGGTTTTCCTCAACATGTTGATACTACCCGATTATATATTTTCCCACTTTCTTCCAAAAAGAGCAGAAACCCTCCTTCCGAACTGTTTTCCTTTTTCTGCATATCAGCATAAGCCCCTCATCTCGTGCTCGCACCTATCCTCTTTCCCTTCTGAGCCCTCCTGACTGTAATGCTCCCTTCTATTTTTGTTTTTTCCCTTTGGTACATTATTATGCTTTTGCCATAAACTTGCGGGAATGAGAGAAGCCAAAAAAAGATCTAGGAAAAACACCGTTATGCCGCTAATCCTTGAACGAGGCTTACCCTCTTCCTTTTCTTCTTCACTTTCCATATTGAGATATTTCCCACTCAAAATGCTCCCAGCCAAGGGAGAATGTGAAAGAAGCCCGATATTACAGTTTTCTAGATCTCATACTTCCACCAAATTCACTTTCCTTCTTTGATAACATCACTCAATGCTTGTAGCTGTTAAGCAAAAGACATGTTGTCCCTCCATTCTTTAGGATTATAGATGTACTCCCCAAAGAGCAGAACATAACGATCCAACCAATGAATTTGCAACAAGTCATCTTTAAATTACCCCTTCAAATCAAAATAGCAGTTGTGGTCTTGGAATCTCACCCACATCCACCCCCTCCGAAGCCTTAAGTCGCGGGTGCCTTCCCTCTCTGTCTTCTCTGATATGTGTCCTCCAGTCCCCCAATAGCTGTAGAAGCCTTCCTCGTGCGTGATAATGGAGCACACCCCCCCTTTTTTGTGGCCACTGAAAAAAAACTCTAGCTGCCTCCTTACGAGCGAGAGAAAAAAAGAAACTTTTCCCTTTTTTTGCCATTGAGATAAAGGCCCCAATCACCTGTGAAGAGAATAGACCACACAATCTTTGCAGCAACAAAACAAAAGAAACTTCCTCCCTTCTGCACACAAAATGGAAATGGCCCATTTGTCTGACCAATAAAATGCACAACCCTTTTCGCCTTGTTTTTCATAAAACTCCAATGCCTACCTTTCAAGATCGATCCAAAATATAGCATATATATGAGATTATTCCAAAGTTCAAAAAATACTTGCACCAACACCACCGTTTTCACAATAATAGCACCATCTTGTTTCCTCTTGAAAATTTTCAACAAATCCTTTTGAGCGATTGTTTGGCTAATACCTGCTATACAGCCAGCAGTAATTGCTTTACTCCGAATAGGATGAACCCTAAGAACTGAAAAGTACTTGCGGTCTGCATCGTTGACGAGCTCCCCCATGGCTTCTCTTAAGTTCTTCAAATGCATCTTCATCAAGAGACACTCCTCCTACACTGCAACAAGCTTTTAAGCTACAACCGAAGGTAACACATTGGACAGAAGTCCTTCAAGCTCCCTTTTGGCACTACATTCTAGTGCTTCTTCTCACCATAACGCCCACTTTCTCCTCAAGGTACCTGCAATCAAGCATGTATTCTACACAACAAAAGCATATTAGTGCATAAAAATCAACAAGTTCATGAGCTAACAGTATGTGTATGTGTATGTGTATGTGTATGTCTATGTGTATGTGTATGTGTATGTGTATGTGTTTGTGTATGTGTATGTGTATGTGTATGTGTATGTGCATGTGTATGTGTATGTGTCTATGTATGTGTATGTGTATATGTATGTGTATGTTTATGTCCATGTGTATGTGTATGTGTATGTGTATGCATATGTGTATATGTATGCATATGTGTATGTGTGTGTATGTGTATGGATATACATATGTGTATGTGTATGCATATGTTTATGAGTATGTGTATGTGTATGTGTATGTGTATGTGCATGTGTATGTGTATGTGTATGTGTATGTGTATGTGTATGTGTATGTGTATGTGTATGTGTATGTGTATGTGTATGTGTATGTGTATGTGTATGTGTATGTGTATGTGTATGTGTATGTGTATGTGTATGTGTATGTGTATGTGTATGTGTATGTGTATGTGTATGTGTATGTGTATGTGTATGTGTATGTGTATGTGTATGTGTATGTGTATGTGTATGTGTATGTGTATGTGTATGTGTATGTGTATGTGTATGTGTATGTGTATGTGTATGTGTATGTGTATGTGTATGTGTATGTGTATGTGTATGTGTATGTATATGTGTATGTGTATGTGTATGTGTAGGTGTATGTGTATGTTTATGTGTATGTGTATGCGTATGTGTACGTGTATGTGTATGTGTATGTCTATGTGTATGTGTATGGGTGTGTGGGTATGTGTACATGTATGTGTGTGTGTGTATGTCTATGTGTATGTGTATGTGCATGTGTATGTGTATGTGATGTGTATGTGTATGTGTATGTGTATGTGTATGTGTATGTGTATGTGTATGTGTATGTGTATGTGTATGTGTATGTGTATGTGTATGTGTATGTGTATGTGTATGTGTATGTGTATGTGTATGTGTATGTGTATGTGTATGTGTATGTGTATGTGTATGTGTATGTGTATGTGTATGTGTATGTGTATGTGTATGTGTATGTGTATGTGTATGCGTATGCGTATGTGTATGTGTATGCGTATGCGTATGTGTATGTGTATGTGTATGTGTATGCATATGTGTATGTGTATGTGTATGCGTATGTGTATGTGTATGTGTATGTGTATGTGTAATTGTATGTGTATGTGTATGTCTATGTCTATGTGTATGTGTATGTGTATGTGTATGTGTATGTGTTTGTGTATGTGTACGTGTAGGTGTATGTGTATGTGTACATGTAGGTGTATGCGTATGTGTACGTGTATGTGTAAGTGTATGTGTATGTGTATGTGTAAGTGTATGTGTATGTGTATGTGTATGAGTATGTGTATGTGTGTTTGTATGTGTCTGTGTATGTGTATGTGTATGTGTATGTGCATGTGCATGTGTATGTGTATGTGTATGTGTATGTGTATGTGTATGTGTATGTGTATGTGTATGTGTATGTGTATGTGTATGTGTATGTGTATGTGTATGTGTATGTGTATGTGTATGTGTATGTGTATGTGTATGTGTATGTGTATGTGTATGTGTATGTGTATGTGTATGTGTATGTGTATGTGTATGTGTATGTGTATGTGTGTGTGTATGTGTATGTGTATGTGTATGTGTATGTGTATGTGTATGTGTATGTGTATGTGTATGTGTATGTGTATGTGTATGTGTATGTGTATGTGTATGTGTATGTGTATGTGTATGTGTATGTGTATGTGTATGTGTATGCGTATGTGCATGTACATGTACATGTGTATGTGTATGCATATGTGTATGTGTATGTGTATGCGTATGCGTATGCCTATGCGTATGTGTATGTGTATGTGTATGTGTATGTGTATGTGTATGTGTATGTGTATGTGTATGTGTATGTGTATGTGTATGTGTATGTGTATGTGTATGTGTATGTGTATGTGTATGTGTATGTGTATGTGTATGTGTATGTGTATGTGTATGTGTATGTGTATGTGTATGTGTATGTGTATGTGTATGTGTATGTGTATGTGTATGTGTATGTGTATGTGTATGTGTATGTGTATGTGTATGTGTATGTGTATGTGTATGTGTATGTGTATGTGTATGTGTATGTGTATGTGTATGTGTATGTGTATGTTGTATGTGTATGTGTATGTGTATGTGTATGTGTATGTGTATGTGTATGTGTATGTGTATGTGTATGTGTATGTGTATGTGTATGTGTATGTGTATGTGTATGTGTATGTGTATGTGTATGTGTATGTGTATGTGTGTGTGTATGTGTATGTGTATGTGTATGTGTATGCGTATGTGTATGTGTATGTGTATGTGCATGTGTATGTGCATGTGTAGCGTATGTGTATGTGCATGTGTATGTGCATGTGTAGCGTATGTGTATGTGTATGTGTGTGTGTATGCGTATGTGTATGGGTATGCGTATGTGTATGTGTATGCGTATGCGTATGTGTATATGTATGTGTATGTGTATGTGTATGTGTATGTGTATGTGTATGTGTATGTGTATGTGTATGTGTATGTGTATGTGTATGTGTATGTGTATGTGTATGTGTATGTGTATGTGTATGTGTATGTGTATGTGTATATGTATGTGTGTGTATGTGTATGTGTATGTGTATGTGTATGTGTATGTGTATGTGTATGTATATGTGTATGTGTATGTGTATGTGTAGGTGTATGTGTATGTGTATGTGTATGTGTATGCGTATGTGTACGTGTATGTGTATGTGTATGTCTATGTGTATGTGTATGGGTGTGTGGGTATGTGTACATGTATGTGTGTGTGTGTGTATGTCTATGTGTATGTGTATGTGCATGTGTATGTGTGTGTATGTGCATGTGTATGTGTATGTGTATGTGTATGTGTATGTGTATGTGTATGTGTATGTGTATGTGTATGTGTATGTGTATGTGTATGTGTATGTGTATGTGTATGTGTATGTGTATGTGTATGTGTATGTGTATGTGTATGTGTATGTGTATGTGTATGTGTATTGTATGTGTATGTGTATGTGTATGTGTATGCGTATGCGTATGTGTATGTGTATGCGTATGCGTATGTGTATGTGTATGTGTATGTGTATGCATATGTGTATGTGTATGTGTATGCGTATGTGTATGTGTATGTGTATGTGTATGTGTAATTGTATGTGTATGTGTATGTCTATGTCTATGTGTATGTGTATGTGTATGTGTATGTGTATGTGTATGTGTTTGTGTATGTGTACGTGTAGGTGTATGTGTATGTGTACGTGTAGGTGTATGCGTATGTGTACGTGTATGTGTAAGTGTATGTGTATGTGTATGTGTAAGTGTATGTGTATGTGTATGTGTATGAGTATGTGTATGTGTGTTTGTATGTGTCTGTGTATGTGTATGTGTATGTGTATGTGCATGTGCATGTGTATGTGTATGTGTATGTGTATGTGTATGTGTATGTGTATGTGTATGTGTATGTGTGTGTGTGTATGTGTATGTGTATGTGTATGTGTATGTGTATGTGTATGTGTATGTGTATGTGTATGTGTATGTGTATGTGTATGTGTGTGTGTGTGTATGTGTATGTGTATGTGTATGTGTATGTGTATGTGTATGTGTATGTGTATGTGTATGTGTATGTGTATGTGTATGTGTATGTGTATGTGTATGTGTATGTGTATGTGTATGTGTATGTGTATGTGTATGTGTATGCGTATGTGCATGTACATGTACATGTGTATGTGTATGCATATGTGTATGTGTATGTGTATGCGTATGCGTATGCCTATGCGTATGCGTATGTGTATGTGTATGTGTATGTGTATGTGTATGTGTATGTGTATGTGTGTAGCTCAATGATGAGTAGCACCTCCTTTAATGTCAATCCGGGAAGACGTGAGGATGGTATGAAGACCTCGAGCAAGTGGCGGCACAAGTGCGTGAGTGAGAAGCACACCAACATGCACACACATACACACACGCGCGCACACACGGCAAGACAAAGAGAGAGGATCAAGGAGTTCTTTAGATTACTTTCAAAAGCTCTTACAAGTTCGTTTCAATTACAATCTAACCTCAAAAATGAGCTCTCTAGCTCTTTTTATAGTTTTTGACTAGCTTTTGGCCCTGTCCAGACCTAGTGTCCGGCCTAGTTAAAAATTAGGTTCCAGGGCTTATTTGAGGGCTCAAACGAAGTCTAAAAATTATGAAATTTGGTACGATGGTACTTCTAATACTCCTCAAGCTCGAGGACTCCTCGGCTTGCACAAAATGGAGTCTAATCTACCAAAAACGGGATTTACAATGTTTGTGTAGTGATTAAAATCACTTGGGTTGTACATAATCTATGGGAAAAAATGATCTGGCCTTGTTGCCGTATTGTGCATGACTCCTTTATTGCTTTGTATGCCAACACTCCCCCCTTCCTAGCGTCTGTCGCCCCTGACAGACCTTTGTTCCCTCGGGTGGTCGATGTAATATTGGATGACATTGGTGGCCAGTTCATGTTCTCCTATCCTTAAGCCTCTTGCTAGATCGGCTTCCAATGCCTCCCAATTTATTGCACCGGGGGTCTCTGGTTGCGGGGTGGTGTAGTACTCTGAATACATTGCTTGTTCACAAGCAAACAGTTGAAGCAGATGTGTCGGCTTTGGCGCGAAAATCTCCGAGTGGTACTCCCAGAACCCTGATCTGAACATTTCTTCGAAGGTCTGTTTGTAGCAGGCGGGGAGGTATTTGATGCGTGCATGCCAAGCGTAAGCCACACGGATACTGGGGGTGGTGCTCATGTCATACACCAAGTCGTAATTTCCATTGCTAAACCCCGGAAGGCGTACCTGTGGTGCGGCTGCATTTCTAAAGGTCTTCAGCACCACTTGCATCATATCTAAGATTTTAAGCATCATTTGTGCTGCTACATCTTGCATGGGCTTCAAGCGCGGCATCCAGTGGCGAATGGTCCCCATCATATATGCTACCGATGGTGGTCCTTGTGGTGGCGCTATGTACGGGTAGTTCAGCCATTCCTTGCATTGCGCATTGTTCTGTACCTTGATATTAAATGCCTTCCACGACCTGCGGCGGGGGACTGGACCGTAGCATGGGTTGTACAGGAGGTGCAACGGCGCGTTGTTCCATGTGCGTAGCATTTCTGGATAAGTCTCTAAAAGTTTCTGCCGCCATGTTGGTTGACGAATCTTGCCTTTTTGCACCTCTGGAGGAAGGTCTTCGGGTTGAAATTGGGTCGCAAAAGTAGGAATCTGACCCGTGACTCTTTGTATTTCTGCATTATAATCAGCCAAGATAATATAATATGGCCTGTACTGGAGTTCCGATGAGAGAATCAGGCGTCTCGATGACAAGTTCTTGAAGTAATCTGATTGTAAAACAGTCTCCTCTATGACCCTCATAGCCTGATTTTGCACTACGGTGCGCTCTTCATGCGAGGTCCCTATTTCCTCCACTTGTCGTAACCATGGCGGCCGTGGTGCCTCGAACGTGTCCTGCGCTTCTTCTGTTTGTTGGCCTCCTGGGAATGGTTGCGGATCATATTCTTCATCAAACGTTTGTTCCACAGGAATTTGCACAACTTCTTCGTCCGTGGGAGCCTCCGGAGGGGAAGATGGCCTCTCATATTGTAGTAGGCGTGTCTGCAATTCAGTTACCTGTTGCTGGAGATCTTTTATGGCCTCTGCGTCGGAGGGAAGCGAAGCTGCAGAGGGGGTGGTTGGAGGGGCAGCTGTTGGGCCTTGTTGGTGTTCCTGCTTCAGTTGTCCTAGCTCCTCCGATAGCTTATCATGTGCTTCGAGTAGCATGGCATAATCTTCCAATATAATCTTGATATTATCGGGGGTCACTGCTTGAAACTTGGATGGGCTGATGGGTGCCCCCGGTGTGCTCTCAATAGCTGCCTCCAGGTTCTCTTGATTTTGTATTTGTAGGCGTCTATTTTCTTCCTGAGCAGCCGCAAGGTGGCGTTTGAGTAGTGCCATATTCCGCTGAAGTTTGGAGTTGCGTTCCAGTTGTGTCCGTAGGTGACCTTCTACCACCTGCACTGCTTCCTGATCTACGTTCTGTAGCTGTACCTCCAATATATTGTGGGCTTCTTGGAGGGTGTGGAACTGTGTGTGGAGGCGAGTGTTCTCCTCTTCTAGTACCGCAAGGCGGAGCTGTAGTGTCGCTGAGTGCTCTTGCAGGCGTGCGTTTTGTTGCTGGAGCTGAATGTAATCTGTTCTTAAATTTGATATACAGGCCAACATGGTGTCCAATGCATTACCTATAGATGAGTGGGGGGTGTTTACCGTGGACGATGCATGGGAAGGGAATTGGGGAAGGGAGACAGTGAATGATGTGTCTACGAAAGTTGTGTGTGTGGGTGAAATTGGTGGAGGGGGAATGGGAGGAGGTGAAACCGTGGGTGGAGGTGCCGTGGGTGGTGAAATGTCCATACCTTCAGGAGTGGGTGTTAGTGTGGGGCCTGCCATATACACTGGTATGGTAGGTGGTGTGTGTGTGGAAGTGGTGAATAGGTGTGAAGTGGGGTGGGGAGCTGAAAAGACAGGGAATGGTTGAGGGCCTGGTTGAAAAGCCCTAGCAAAGATGTCCTGGAGGGATTGTAGAAATGGAGAGAGGGATATCGGGGGTTGGGGTCGTAAATTTGAGGAGGGTGGAAAGGGCATGGTAGTAGGGAAACCCATGAATGTGGATCTGGGGTCAGGATGACCCGTGGCTGAAGGCATTGGGGATGGTTGTCCTAGGGCAGGCTCGGGAAGGGTTTCGGTGGGTTGTGTAGTGATGGGGTTTGCTTCAAAGGTCGGGTTATCAGTGGTAGAGAATAGGGTGGCACTAGAGATGGGAGTACGAAAGATGAAGGTTGGGTCAGTGGGTTGAGTGGTCGATGGGATTTCCACTGTCTCTGTTCTCGGAGGCGATGGTGGGGGAGTAGGTGGTAGTGGTTCGGTGGACTCCTCATGGGTGGCGGGGTGCTGTTGACTAGCTGTTTGGGAGGTTGGTGTAGTAGTTGGCTCCTCTGCAACTGTAACGGGAATTTGGATATTTTTACCTGAGCGAGGCCGTGTCTGGAACCTTCGTGGGTCATATTGAACTGAAGGCCTCTGAATGGCAGTGCGCACAGCTTCTACAACTCCATATGTTTCTGCCATCAATAAGAGACCTTCCCTGTACTCTGAGTCAACCCCCGCTTCTTCCAACAACTGAGTCATAAGTACTCTGCTGCTCTGTTCAGTGAGTAATTGCTGCGATCGTACTCTTTCCATAATCTGATACAGCCTTCGGAGTTCTGCTGTATATGCTGGGGCTTCAGTGGTCTCTTCTTCATACGCTTCTTCTTCTTCCGGTTGTCCGTGTTGTTGACTTTGCTGAGCGTCACTCCAATGGACATGTCTACCGTCTGTAGACTTTCTTCTTCTCCGCAAGGATGTGCCCTGCTCCTCTGCCTCTGAATAAAACTCCACGTCAGAGAATTGTGTGCTTTGTAGGAATGCTTCGAAATCCTGGGGGTCCAGTCCTTCAGCCTCTCCAGTGGCAGCAAACTCGAATTCAGGTGTAACCGGAGGAGCCGATGGGGTGGGTTGTGTCGTAGTGTCAGATTCCGACCTGGGTATCCTAATGGTAAAAGGAGGTACAGTGCCCTCTCTTAATGGTGATGCCTCAGGAGTAGTCAGGACTTCCCTTGTCTGGACACACGGAATCGCGCCCCTCATGCGCTTGGACTGATGTGTGGATGTCTTGAGCCTTTTAAACATTTGTAATTGTGCCCAAGTTAAGGCACGCTCAATGGGGACATCATATGCCAAGCATCGGTAAATGATGCGTGTGAGTGCACAGCATCCGTTCACCACTAATTTCCTAGAAGCCCGTTTGTTCGCTTCATACAACTGATCTATAATCCACACTGGTAGCTTAATAGGTAGCGCACCTGCTTCCGCCAAGTAGAGAGCAAACCAGATCTTCTTGTGTGGTTGCGTGAATCGGTCTTGACCGGGGAAGGCGAAATGTTGCATGCACATGCGGAGAGGGATGGACACATTTGGGGTGAGGGCGGCCATGTCTTTCAGTTTCACTACTTTCCTGTCCTTCATGTTGTTGGGAACGAGAGCATCCTTTTCTGAGGGTACATGCGTGCCATGCATCTTTAAAGCATCACTCACTAGCTCCACAGTAAGTTCAAACCTCTTCAACTCGTTGTTGCCCAGCAATGAGGGGAGAACAAATGATCCGGGTTGGTCCTTATCTTCATGAGCTTGTAATGTAGAGACCAGATAGTAACATCGGAGGAGGTCGGGTTTAGGTAGTGGGGCTTCAAAATATTCCGCCAACCCTGCTCGTTGCCATATGATCTGGAGGTCTTCGGTGTTCTGTAAAGTCTCGAACTCCTTGGAGAAAAATTGGAAACGCACCCATGATCTGTCATACTCGCATTTAGACTCCCAGATATACTTAGCCTCTCCTAATGGACCGGGCATGCCATTGAACCAATGAGAGTTGGCATGGACTCTTTCCGTGATTCCTGTAGGTGGGTCTGGCACCGGGAGTTGCTGAAGGTGTTGCATCTCCACTGGTCGTTCAGTCGGGGGCACGTCCACAGGTAGGCTATCCACATCAATTCCTGCAGTAAGTATCCCTACTTGTGAGCCCGAACCTGTCGCTTCTGCCATTTTACTGCTTGCCTTCTGATTCTGTGAGAATATAGAAGCATGTGTTAACATCGTAATGGACAGACTAAATCCGTTGCTGTCCCCGTTACAACATTAACATGAGGTATATGGTGAGTTAGTGGTTAGTAAGTGCACGAAGACAGTGAGTGTAGTTAACGTTTGTGTATTCCTAGGAGACTAATGCCGTTAGTAAGTGGGGTGAATTTACAAATCGGGGTCGGGGGGTTTATCACAGATCTTAGACTGCCAAATGCAGTGGATGGGCTTTGCTTTCGGTTTCGTAGAGACTCCAGAGAGCTGTGTCGGTGTCGCTGTTTGGGAATGGGGCCTTTTAGGGACCCACTTATAAGTGATTACATGCATGCTCATGGGTCTTGGTGTGTTCCTAAGTGTTGAGCACGAGGGAATACTGGTTGTACTCGTAGATGGGTTATGCTGCATAGGTTGTGGCCTTGGCGTAACTACTTGTGCCCTCAAGCAAGCCTTAGGCACCCAAATTTGTCTAGATTGTGGGCTTGCCTTCATCGACTTCTTGGGCACCCAAATAGATTTTACTTTAGCAGAAGAATTTCTGACAGACTTCTTATTAGCGTTGTGTTGTTGGTTACTAATAAGAGGCTTTGCCCGTGTAGTTGACGGTGGTGCACCCGGTCGTTCGCCTTTCCGCACCCACACCTGGTTTGTTTTCTGGGACATTCTGCTGCGCAGGTACTTTTGATCTCGGACATAGGTAGTACTCGGCTTCTTCTGCTTGTGATCCGCCTTAGGTTGCTGCCTCCTTCTGGCCTTTGGAAAAGAAGGGAGTTCCGTTGCATCCCTGACTCCTTTTTTGCAAATATCATTCCTCTGCAACACAGGGTTTTGAACAAGAACAGCATGGTCATCTTCATGTGTACCCCTGGAAGGACCAGGAGTCTGTGCCTTTCCTAGTTCCTTGAGTGCTCCATTGTCTAATTCTACTGTAACTCGACTATGATTGACCCAAACCTGGAGAAGTCCACTTCTTAGGTTTAAGTTAATTGCTTGGTCATAGATCCAATCTTGACCCAAGACTAGAGGTTCAGTGAGATCCTCATCTTGACACACCAGTACTTTAACTGTCATTGCCTCATCATGAATGTAAAGGGGAAGTTCCGCCTCGCCCATGCAAGGGGTTTCCACTCCTCCCAATCCTATAAGATATGCTTCCACAGGATTGACAGTCAATTGTAATTCTTGGCAGTAAGACAATTTAACAGCACTAGTGGCTGCACCTGAGTCAATCAAGGCTCTTACGGTCCTTACACTCTTTCCTTGTCCTATATCTAAGGTTACGAAAGGACGTCTATCAATTATCCTATGCGAGCTTGTTCCTGCGACTTCACACATGGCCATAGGAAATCCTTGGTCTGCATAGTCATTCGCTCCAGGCTGATCTCTACCTTGCCTTCGTAATTTCATCCTTCTGATGCGTTCTAAAGCTTCAGCTTGAGCTTCTTCTCGAACTCGCTTTTCTTCCTCTTTGCGTTTCTTAGCAGTGTTGAGTCGACTGAGCATTTCCTCCGTGAGGGGTTCCTGATACAACTTGACTCTGCAACCGCTAATATAATTTGGGAGAACATCACCCTCTAATGTGGCCAATTGTACTGCTCCGCTCGTGGAGATCCTATTGATGATCATAGGTCCGTAGCCTCTCTTTTCTAGCTTCCTCGCGTGTTGTTTTAGTGTATAGACTAAGACTAGATCTCCTGCTTTCAAGCCTTTATCCTTCACGTGGGCATCAAAGTATGCCTTCTGTCTCTTCTTGGCTGCATATATCCCTGCAGCGGCTCTCAGTCTTGTTTCTCCTAATCGTTCAAGGTCAAAGATCCTAGAGGAGAGCTCATGACCTGTCCATTCGTGCTCTCGTGCTACTCTCAATGTAGGGATCAAGAAGTCCAAGGGTAACACAGCGTTTTGACCGAATACCATCTGAAAGGGAGTGGCTTGGAGTACCGTTTTGTAGGCCACTCGGTATGCCCAAACAGCATGGTGTAGCTGTTTGTCCCAATCAGAGCGTTTAGTGTTCACTAATTTTGTCAGTACATTGCATAAAATCTTATTAGTGCTCTCAGCTTGACCATTAGCTTGAGGGTGATATGGGGCAGACTTCTTGTGTATTACCAAAAATTCTTGGAGTAGATTTTCAATAACTTCATTCAAGAAGTGAGTGCCTCTATCACTTACAAGCTCTATAGGTAGTCCATATCTCGTGAATACATTCTCAAACAAGAATTTGGCAGTTGTTTGAGCATCGTTCTTGGTTGTAGCTTTTACCTCTACCCACTTGGTGAGATAATCTGTTGCCACAATGATGTATTCCGCATGAGAACCCTTAGCTGGGGGATTAATAGGACCTACGAAGTCTATTCCCCACTTAGAGAATGCACGTCCACCCATCATAGGTTTCAGTGGCATCTCATCTTTGCGTATAGGATACGGAGTCCTTTGACAGACATCACACCGTTTCACATAGGTATGTGCATCCATGTGAAGGGTAGGCCACCAGAAGCCCGCAAATAGTATCGCCTTGATTACCCGATCTGGTCCAAAGTGTCCTCCTGCTACACCTTGGTGAGCAGTTTCCAAGATCTTCAGATATTCACTTTCGTGGACACATAGTCTCAGGTAACCATCTTTACCGCGCTTATATAGATTATTACCGATGAGTGAGTAATCCTGGGCTTCTTGTTCTAAACTCCTTTTCCTAGCTAGAGTCATGTCTGGAGGGAATGTGTTTGTTCTCAAGAATGATACTAGAGGTTCACTCCAATCTGGCACAATGGATACTTGATAAAGAGTGGCATGTTCCACTGGTGGTTTAGTGCAACAGATTGGGCATTCCTTGCACAACTTTTGGACATCAGCTTCCATAGTTGGCCAATGCACTCCGAATCTCTTTAGAGTCTGCAAAGTTCTTTGCTTTGAATGGTGTTGCTCTAACGCACCTACATGTGCTAATTGCAACCATTTAGCGTACTCATCCTCTTCTACGCAACAAGCCAAGATCCCTTGATCTGTGTGCTTGTACATGCTTCCTGCCATGATATGGTACTTTTGGGCTTTTACGATCTCTCTATTCCGTGTGTTCACCACTGGATGATTAGGCCCGTATGTCAATACTGGTACTATTGGCTTGGCCCACTGCGGTATAACTTCCAAATTAAACAAGTAAGCATCAGGAAGGTCATCTGACACTCCTTGTGGGGCTTCTCCCGATGTGAGCCTAGAGAGATGATCGGCTCTCAAATGAGTCCTCCCTTTCCTTACCACGACCTCGAAGTCGTATTCCATTAGCAAGAGAAACCATCTTACTAATCTACCTGTATTGCATGGCTTGTTTACTAGGTACAACAATGCCTGATGGTCCGTAAAAAATTTAAACTTATTTGCCAGCAAATAATGTCTAAACTTTTTAACTGCATATACCATGCCTAATCCTTCTCGTTCAGTAGTGGTATAATTTCGTTCAGCCGCATTCAATTGTCTACTGGCATAGGCGATTGGAAGATCCATATTACCTTCACCAGTAGGTTGTGCCAGCACACATCCAATAGCATAATTGGATGCATCCACATGAACATGGAATGGCTTATTCCAATCTGGTGTGGTCAAGATTGGTGCTGAACATAATCTTCGTTTAAGCTCTTGGAAGGAATTCTCACATTCATCCGTCCACTCAAAGTTTGTCAGAAGTCCGTACATGGGCTTTGCAATGACAGCATACATGTGGATGAAACGTCTGTAATACCCACAATGCCCCATGAAAGCTTGTACTTCCTTGACATTCTTTGGCCTAGGTAACTCCGCTATGGCTCTCACTTTCTCTTCGTCAGTAGATATGCCATTCTTTGACACTATATGTCCTAGGATCTTGCCTTGCCTGACCATAAAAACACACTTTTCGGGGTTCAGGCAGACTTGATATTCTCTACATTTGTCAAAGATTTGTCTGAGTTCAGGAATATGAGTTTGTCTAACATTGGAATGAGCACAGAGATCGTCAACGTAGACTTCTAAACTCTTCCTCAGGAACTCCTTAAACACATGGCACATCAGCCTTTGGAAGGTCGCTGGTGCATTGGTAAGCCCAAATGGCATTACTCTAAAAGCAAAAATGCCCCATTCTGTGGCAAAGGCTGTCTTATGCTGATCCTCTGGAGCTATGGCTACTTGATTGTAGCCAGAAAATCCATCAAGGAAGCTGTACACTTCCTTGCCTGCCACTCTTTCTAAGAGATGCTCTGTGATGGGAAGCGGATAGTTATCTCGAATCGTGGCGGCATTAACCTTTTTCAAGTTAATGCACACACGCAGCTTGCCATTCTTCTTGGGCACCACTACGATGGGGGATACCCATTCGGTGTGCTCAATTTCGTAGATAAATCCAGCTTCAACCAGTCTATCTATCTCTTCCTTGATCTTAGCAGCGTAATTATCATTATATGTATAAGGCTTTTGCTTAGAGGGTTTAGCATCTGAAGTCATGGGAATGGTGTGTGAGCATATGTCAGGGTCAACACCTTTCAAATCCTTGTAACTCCAAGCGAATACATCTCTGTATTCTCTTAGCAAGGCAACCAATTCGTGTTCTTCTTCCGCTGTTAGGTCATGACCTATGTACGTACATCTCTCCTCTCCTTCTTCTATGGCCACTACTATTTTCTTAGTAGTTTCTTTGTTATCATAGGCCTCTCCTGATTGTGCCTCTCGTTTAGGCATTCTAATCATGACTCTCCTGTCATCTATCTCATACTTCTTAAAATTTTCTGGGACCTCAAACAAAGATTCTTCCTCTTCTGGTAAGGCTTCTCTCTTCTTTCGTTTCTTTCCTTCTTCCTTAGGGGTCACATGTGTTGCTAATCTTACGTCATTTGTCAGCTCTCCATGCCTCTGGGTTTGAAATTCTATTTCATGGAAGTATTCTTCATCTGATGCAAATGGTGGGTCCATAATGATTGACTCTAGATCGGAGTCACTTGCATCCTCAAATGCATCAGGGCTAGGTTCGCATTCTTCTAGAACTGCCTCTCCCATGATTGGCTCTAAGGAGAAGACTGAGATATCATAGCCATCCTCATCACAGTGAGGTGTCCATTGTTCTTCATTGATGGCTACGTCCATTGTTGCTAAAATTTCTGCCCAGCCATGGGGTTCAAATTCTTCGTCTGGAAAAACTACAGGTGCATAGGCTGGGTCTTGGATTGATCTATGGGTTTCTTTCGCACCTACCTCTCTGGCTTTCTCTCTCTTCTCTTCTTCTACTGCTACCTTGCACATCCATAAGTGAGTGTCTTCATGCATCCATGAGGATCCAGATTCTAGGGAATGCACAGATTCTGTATCATCTTTGGCTCTATGGATGGGATTCCACTGGATAGGAGGGACATCTCTATGAGAATAGTCCTTGAGATTGACTTTGGTTGTAACGCCCAAGTGTTGCAAATACAAGGAGTTGGTTCCCCAATCCTGTACCACTTGCAACTGTCGCATAAATGGTCTTCCTAAAATCATCTCATAAGCATGATTTTTGCTGAAGTCACATATAGCAAAGCTATGCTCAAACTCAACACCACAAGTGGTGAGAGTTATCCCTTCCAGCAATCCTAAGGGTCTCTCAATATGACCATCGGCCATCTGCAATTTCATTCTTGTTGGCCTGAGTGCTGGCTTGCCCCAACGCTTCCAAAGGGAAGTAGTGGCAATTGCAACTCCTGCACCTGAGTCTAAAATTGCCTTGGTGGTGTACTCTTGGTAGGTGATGGGAAGATAGGTGTTCCCTTCTTCGCCTTCACACATATCCCCTATCTTATCCAAGGGAATTTCTGGCACTGTCCTATGGGATCCTACCTGGGAACGAGGTTTTGCTATCTCTGGTACTTGTTTGGCTACATGTTTCCATAATTCAGGTCTAACCTTGAGTAGCTCTTCTAACTTGAGATTACACTGCACATTAGTGTTCTTCACTACCTCTGTGTTCCTAGGAATGACTGAGTCGTCGTTCCTTACCATGACTGTGGGTGCTCTCATACATGTGGACTTTGCTTCCCATGGGCCTGTGAAGTGGGGTAGCTCTTGTATGGAATTCGACTCAAAGTCTAATCTCTCGTGAGACTGAACACTCTCATGCTCCCCATAAATAGATGGGATGTCTTGTGGGAATTGGTCATGTGCATCGTCCACAAGTTCAAAAGGAGGGGCGACCTCGCTTTCGTTATCCCATTTGTCTTCTTGAATCTCTCGTAGGAAGTCTGGTGCAAACCGATTCATAGAAGAAGAAGTGTCTGGCTCCGTAGAATTGGGCGCATAAGCAACCTGTGAAGGAGGGCTGATTCTATTGTTGACTCTCTCCTCGTTCTCGCAAATGGCTGGAGCACAAGCTTCTTGGGGAGGATTACTTATTCTATTACTTTTCCGAACAGGCTCACACATCCCCTGAGAAGGAATGTAGGCAACCTGTGGAGGTACTTGAGCTTTCGAGGGAGGCTCATCTGCCTTTTGGGGGGGAAGATAAGCTTCTTGAGGAGGCCCACGGGCTTCCTGAGGAGGCTGGCTTACCCGTTCTCTTGCCCTTTCCTTTCTTTGAGGGGTAGGTTCCTTCTCTGGCTGTGCTATTGGCCTCTCTATTCTTTCTAAGGAGGGGAAGTTGTCCGGTTTAGGGGCATTGGCCACATACACTTCTGATTGGGAATGATTCCTGTTTTTGCTTGCTTTTTCTTGGTCTTGATTTTTTTCTTCCTTGTCAGATCTTGCAATTATCCTCTCTAACTTCTCTAGGAATCCATCCAAGTGTAATTGCGTTTTGGCTGAGCCTGAGTAATTGAAAAGGCGACTGGCTTCAAACATAGTCTGAGCCAATGCGACCATTTTCGCGCATAGTTTGGTTCTTTCTATCTCTAGGTCAGCTCTAGGATAGCACTTGTCATGATCCGTGACGTTTGGCCCTTCTTGGATTCTGGCCTGATATGCCTTAAGCATCATGTCTATGTCTTCGGGAGTGGGATCAGCTAATACTGATCCTGTTTGGGGTGGTGGGTGGGTTGCGTGGGCTGTCTTAGAGGGTGAAGGGATGGAGGGTGATGGGGATGGTAGCGGTGGGAATGTGTGAGAGTGCGGTTGAGACGTGATCTCTATGATTTTAGCCTTGGTTTCTCGTAGACTTTCCTCAAGTTCACTCATCTTCTTTGCCCATTGCCTTTTCATGCGTTCGCGGCTATCTTTCCAAGCTCTTGTTCTCTTTTTATTTTGGCTCTCAGTATCGCTAGCATCTAGGCTCTTTTCCTGGCCTACCCCTTGGTTTTGCTGCAATGCCTGAGCCCTAGTGACTACCTGTACTGGTGCAGTGGAAGTGACGCTTCCTGAGGAGTCTACCACTAACCCAACAACGTTGATAGGGGTGATTTTTGGCATGCTATTGGGGTTCTTTGGGCAATCTCGTAAGAGATGCTCTTTTCCGCAATCTTGGCAGAGGCCTTGGATCGTCACCGACTGGGTTTGCGTAGGTGGAGGCAAGGGACAATCACGAATGAGGTGATCTCCTTGGCATCTGTAGCACGGTCCTCTAGGAAATGGTGGTCGTACTTGCCTAGGTTGAGGTCTAGGGTTGGGGTTTGTATACATGATGTTCGTGTAATCTGACTCCCAACTAGGTTCGTTCGGCTCTTCACCATAGTAGGACTCTCCATGTTCTGGGGACTGCATGTAGTAAGCCTGGGGGCTATCCACATGGGTAGAATCAAAGCTATGGTCACTTGGGTCATTTTCAGAGATCAAGGATGTTACAGGGACTATAGCTCTATTCAGGTTCTCTTCTGCAGCAGTATACTTTACCGGAATCACATTAGCTGGGGCAGGGGGTTGTTGTGCTAGCACAGGCTGAGGCCTTTGTTGGGCCTGATACTGTGGTTGGTAGGTTTGTTGGGGTCTAGCATATTGTGGTGGTGGATTTTGGTTCTGGTATCTGCCTTGTTGGTAGGGTTGCGGATAGGGTTGCCTAACTGCCTGCTTGTTGTATGGGCAGTCTTGTGCGGTGTGATTGGTGTATCTCCGTTCTATGGTGCAGTACTGGCTACTAGGGTTTACTTGGGGTTGAGCCATAATGGGACAGACGTTCGCCATATGGTCACCACCGCATGTATAGCACCTTTTCACAGGGGCAAACCTTGGGATTTGTTTGCTAGTTACACCTAGTTTCTGAGCTACTTTTTCGGCAAGTTCTTCAATTGATGTGGCTTGTGTGGAAGATTGACTAGATGCACTATCTGAATCTTTGTAAATTTTGGACAACTCTAGCTCTTCTCCTAGGTTATCTTCAATGTCAATGCACATGCGTACACATTCTTCTATAGTCCTAGGGTCTTTCAGATACACATAGGATCTCAATTTTGGGCTCAGCAATCCGTCAAGAAATAAGGCTACTTGTTTAGCAGATGTGGGTAGCTCCGAAATAGGGCACCTTTCAAGATATTGTCTAAATCTTCTTCCTGCAAGTCTCACAGTCTCTTGAGGGGTTTGCTTGAAGCTGTGAATCAGTGAGGAGGTGTTGTGTCTTATGCCGCTCTTAGAGAACTCTATGATGAATGCCTCTAGGAGTTGATCTATGCTCCTGAACTGGCGTTCATCTAATGGCTGAAACCACGTAAGTGCTGTGTTCCTAAGGGTTAGACCGAAGGCATTGTACTGCGTGAACAGATCCTCCACTTGTTCAGCTCTCAAGACTTGCTTGAACTCTGCCACATGATCATAGGGATCTCCTGTGCCGTCAAAGTAATTCTTCATGGACTTAACTAGCTGGGTGGGTCTCAAAGTTCTTGTGTGCTCTCTAGGCCTCGGCAGAGGGAATCCATCTACATTTCTTTGGTTCCTGTGGGCTCTATGCATCTCAGGTTCTACCCTATTCGTCTCCGTTCTCGTTCTTTCTCTGCCCACTGGATTGGCAAAACTTACCTCTGGTCTATCTTTACTTCTGTCTCTTTGCATACCATGAGCCTGGGATGTTCCAGCTCCAGGGTGACCATAGGCTACATTTGATCTTGGTTGGGGGAAAATGAATTCGCCCTTCCAAGTGTAAGCATGCCTATCATTTTCTGTCACCACAAAAATCCTCTCTGACGTGTGGTCTAAGTAGGTCACTCTACCTGGGCTATCTGGATCCTTAAACTCATAGATCATGATTGTTCCTATGTCAGTTGGGTGATCCGGTTTATACCTCCAGAAGGCTTCGTCTGTTTCTCGATTGAGAAGCAAATCTATGCACTTGTTATCTTGGGGGATCCACTCAGGCGTGATAATCCTAGTGAGAACTGATTTACCTCGAGGGGTTCTAGGTTCCGCACCCATGTTCCCTTGTTCCAGGTCACCTAAGTCCGCTTCTGAGATTACATTCCCAAAGTCATCTGTCCTATCAGGATGACTAGTGACTACATATATAGTTCCTTCTTTGTCCAGGTATGCACCATTTTCAAACTTGACAGCTGGGTGTTCTAGTCCAATGGATTGATCAGGGTTTTTAATCTGGACCACAGATCTTCCTAAGCCGTCCTCATAGATGCTAGCACCTAATCGGTTGGTCCTCAGGTACTCCAACTGTGTTTTGTAAGGGCCTTCTACCCTGTACAAGTAGGGCACTCCTGAACTTCCCGTAGGTTTGTCCATGCCTTGAGACATCTCTGACTCACTGGTCTCAGAGCGAGGGTAGTTCGAGTGGTGGCTCAACTGCTGGGCCCAGGACCTAGCAGTGTGGTTGACACTAGCCTCTGAAGACCTAAGGCTTTGTCTCTCTCTTACTAGGTGTCGTCCTGATCTAAGGTTCATATGCCTAACTGATTAGCCCAAATTTTTGCCCAGAGTACAACCTCGTTGCCGATCAATTGGTACCAGTCACTTGATTCTTTTTAGTTATTCCTCGTGTTTAAAGTCTTGTCTGCTATTACGTCGTCAGGAATACTTGAATGTTCTTCGTACTTTCAGGTTGATCGTTCCACGTTAGGTTCTTTCCTTTATGTTGTCGACAGTACAGAGATTAAGTTTTTAGCTTGGACTTGAGTTTTTAGGTAGTCTTCAACTTGATAGTGGCCTATCGTCGCCCTGACTTACTCCTACTTCTAATCGCTCTTAGCCTAGGCTAGGAATTGACGAAGAGGAGTTGAGAATATTCCGACCTTTCTTGCCGAACCTTGCTCTTTAGTGCTCGAGAAGTTGATTCTCAAGCGTGTGCCACACCCTTGCTTGGATACTCTCAATTGCTTCTCAATAGGCCTGCATAAATCCCAAGATTAGCTCCAAGTAGACCTTTCAATTGACAGACAATTTATTTCAGACACTTTGTTAATGACCCTTGTTCCCCCTTTTGCATTGTTAGAAATTTACTTTAGAGCTCTCTTGGTGTTCCTACCCCTCAGTGTGTCAACTTCCAAATATCCTATCTGAAACTCAACGCGTTATTCTTATAAAAAACAGTTGAGGGCGTGTAGTATATGTCACGAGCTTTCCGACAAGCCCTAGAGCTCAGAAAATGGATTTCGTATGAAAAAGTTATGACCGTTCAGGGTTTAGGGGGTTAACTAGACAAACAGAACCTTTCGGGGGTTTTAATGCATTTTCTAAGGCCTTTGTAAGTAGATGAGTACATGAAAGTGCAAATATGCCCAAAATTTAGCCTAAATTTCCAAAAATTCACTCCTTAATTTTTTGCCGAAAATGCCTGTCTATCGCGATAGACGGTGTCTGTCGCGATAGACACAATCTATCGTGGGGGCTGTCTGTCGCGATAGACGGTGTCTGTCGCGATAGACGGTGTCTATCGTGAAATTCTGTCTGTCGCGATAGACGGTGTCTGTCGCGATAGACGGTATCTATCGTGGATTTCTGTCTGTCGCGATAGACGGTGTCTGTCGCGATAGACGGTATCTGTCGCGGATTTCTGTCTGTCGCGATAGACGGTGTCTGTCGCGATAGACGGTGTCTATCGCGGATTTCTGTCTGTCGCGATAGACGGTGTCTGTCGCGATAGACGGTGTCTGTCGCGATAGACGGTATCTGTCGCGGATTTCTGTCTGTCGCGATAGACGGTGTCTGTCGCGGATTTCTGTCTGTCGCGATAGACGGTGTCTGTCGCGATAGACGGTGTCTGTCGCGGATTTCTGTCTGTCGCGATAGACGGTGTCTGTCGCGATAGACGGTGTCTGTCGCGGATTTCTGTCTGTCGCGATAGACGGTGTCTGTCGCGATAGACGGTATCTGTCGCGATAGACAGAAAAAACGCAAATTTTTGAAAAACTTCTAGTGATCTAGAATGCCCTCAAGGTGTAGGTTACAGTGCTACTCATGCATTCACAAAATGTTAAGATTTTCTGTCTGTCGCGATAGACAGAGATCGTCGTCTCGGGAACTGTGCAGAGCCTGTCGTACCTGCGCACACTGCTGGGGATGATGGTACAGCAAAAAACCTGCAAAATAGCTCAAGAAACATGCAAAAACAGCGCATGCAAATTCGCTCTCTCGCTCTCTCTCACAAGTGAAATGAGGGAAATGAGGTGGAGATGGGGATATAGTCAAAAACTGAAATTTTTGCGATGATGGAGATGGAGGTGGGAGATGGGAATGATGATGATGGTGATGAAGATGGTGAAGAAAGTAAAAGAAATTCGATGAGAGTGAAGAAAATACCTACCACTCCAACGCGTCAACTCTACGTCTTACCATCACACGCTCGTCCTCAAAGCTCGATCCCCGGCAACGGCGCCAAAATTTGGTGTAGCTCAATGATGAGTAGCACCTCCTTTAATGTCAATCCGGGAAGACGTGAGGATGGTATGAAGACCTCGAGCAAGTGGCGGCACAAGTGCGTGAGTGAGAAGCACACCAACATGCACACACATACACACACACGCGCACACACGGCAAGACAAAGAGAGAGGATCAAGGAGTTCTTTAGATTACTTTCAAAAGCTCTTACAAGTTCGTTTCAATTACAATCTAACCTCAAAAATGAGCTCTCTAGCTCTTTTTATAGTTTTTGACTAGCTTTTGGCCCTGTCCAGACCTAGTGTCCGGCCTAGTTAAAAATTAGGTTCCAGGGCTTATTTGAGGGCTCAAACGAAGTCTAAAAATTATGAAATTTGGTACGATGGTACTTCTAATACTCCTCAAGCTCGAGGACTCCTCGGCTTGCACAAAATGGAGTCTAATCTACCAAAAACGGGATTTACAATGTTTGTGTAGTGATTAAAATCACTTGGGTTGTACATAATCTATGGGAAAAAATGATCTGGCCTTGTTGCCGTATTGTGCATGACTCCTTTATTGCTTTGTATGCCAACAATGTGTATGTGTATGTGTATGTGTATGTGTATGTGTATGTGTATGTGTATGTGTATGTGTATGTGTATGTGTATGTGTATGTGTATGTGTATGTGTATGTGTATGTGTATGTGTATGTGTATGTGTATGTGTATGTGTATGTGTATGTGTATGTGTATGTGTATGTGTATGTGTATGTGTATGTGTATGTGTATGTGTATGTGTATGTGTATGTGTATGTGTATGTGTATGTGTATGTGTATGTGTATGTGTATGTGTATGTGTATGTGTATGTGTATGTGTATGTGTATGTGTATGTGTATGTGTATGTGTATGTGTATGTGTATGTGTATGTGTATGTGTATGTGTACGTGTATGTGTATGTGTATGTGTATGTGTATGTGTATGTGTGTGTGTATGTGTATGTGTATGTGTATGTGTATGCGTATGTGTATGTGTATGTGTATGTGCATGTGTATGTGCATGTGTAGCGTATGTGTATGTGCATGTGTATGTGCATGTGTAGCGTATGTGTATGTGTATGTGTGTGTGTATGCGTATGTGTATGGGTATGCGTATGTGTATGTGTATGCGTATGCGTATGTGTATATGTATGTGTATGTGTATGTGTATGTGTATGTGTATGTGTATGTGTATGTGTATGTGTATGTGTATGTGTATGTGTATGTGTATGTGTATGTGTATGTGTATGTGTATGTGTATGTGTATGTGTATGTGTATGTGTATGTGTATGTGTATGTGTATGTGTATGTGTATGTGTATGTGTATGTGTATGTGTATGTGTATGTGTATGTGTATGTGTATGTGTATGTGTATGTGTATGTGTATGTGTATGTGTATGTGTATGTTGTTGAAAATCAAGTCTCAATCATGCAAAAAGGCTCAGCCACGAGTTTTTCAAGTGAAACAATCAAAAGGAGGACCCAAAATCATGGAATAAAGTTATAAGCTCCACCAAGCTCAATCAAATTCAAATCACATCAAATCATCCACCAAAAAGTGCACCTAAACTAATTGGTGGGTTGTTAGCTAGATTGTAGGAAACGTAAAACTCTATATAAGCATCATCCTGCCTTTGTTTCTTGCATTGTATGCATTCCACGAGTTTCCCACTTAGTTTAGTAATCATAAACTCCAGCAAGCGGCCCCCTTGCTTGCTTACCTCATTTTCACATGATTTTGCTCGTCTGTATCTAGAGGTGTAGTTAGGCTTTTCCAAATCTGATTGTACCAGATTGCAGATCATTCTTTGCTCTCTCATTTACTCATTTTCATTTATTTCAAGCTTCATTTGGTCTCTCATATAGTGCCCTAAACTTTGCCAAAGTTTCAAGTTCATTGAGTGAGTGAGTTGTGAGAAATCGCCAACTTTGTGAAGGTATATCTTTGCACAAAGGCAGAGAGTGTTGCAAACAGGTAGCCTATTTTGCAGAGGGTGGTTATCGAAGTGGACTATCCATTTGGAACGATTTAAAGCTTTTTAGGTAGATCTTATAGTCTACTATACTTTTGAAAATTTTCATTGTAAGGCTCTGTATAGGTGCATAGAAAGGTTTAGAATAGTGAGCATATATCACTGCTTGTGGACCTAGTGGGAACAACCATCTTCCAGTTTTGCATTGGAGTGTTAGAATCATCCCCCATCAATGGTATCAGAGCTATTTTGGAGGCTTGAAGACATCATTGGGCAGCATATTGAAGACTTTAAGGTATCAAGACAACTCATCGAAGCACAAGGAGGACTTATCAAAGCAAGAAGGCATCGAAAGGGGGCTACGATGATCGAGATCACAACTAGTCAAAGGTTTGCAAGGCAAAAGCTATCAAAAGGTAATATCCACACCTTCTAAAGCATACAAACACTTGAGGAGAAGCTAGAGGAGCATCTTAGAGCTCATTATGGTTGCGCATAATGCACAAATAGAGAAGTTACAGAAAGTCAATTATCAACCATTGAAATTTAGAGTTAGCAACTACCTTATGGGCAAACGACTATGGGGATTAGTGAGCAGCACGGAGCCAACATGATCCACCATTCCAAGGGCATGTCAAGGCACTTAATGAATGGATAAAAAGGGATAGGAGAGTGATATTCATTCTATCTCAACATATAAGCAATAGCATGATAGGGCATATACAAGACTTAGACACATTTAAGAAGGTTTGCGAGACCTTGGAGAGATTGTACTCTTCATCAACCAAGGCAAGGAAGATTCAGCTCAAGAATGAGCTAAATAATCTTTGGAAAGCACCAAGTACTAACATAAATGAGTACATTTTGAAGGTTAAGGAGCTTGCAAATGCCCTAGGCTCAATTGGGAGCCCAATTGAAGATGACGGTCTTGTCGCGCACACTCTCAATGGCTTGAGAGAGGATGAAATGTGGAAAGCATTCACCACATCAGTTTATGTGAGGGATTCCCTACCAGAATTCGATCCATTAGTTACACTAATGGTGATCGAGGAGATGAACCAAGGAGTTTCCCAATCAAAGGGTAGGCAAGCCCAAGTTTTCTATGTAGGTAGAGGCAAAGGCAAAAGAGGTGGACAAAACTCCCAAGGCAGAGGGAGAGGAAGGTCAAGCTCAAGCTCAAGCAACCAAGAAGGCTCCAACCAAAGCTATGGATCAAGAGGAAGAGGAAGGAGTAGAGGAAGAGGAGGAAGATCACATGGAAGAGAAGCATCCAATGGAGAATGCTAAAATTGTGGAAAATTGGGCCATTATGCAAGAGATTGTTGGTCCAAAGGAGGAGGAAATCAATTTAGATTTTACATGGTACATTGATAGTGGTTGTAGCAACCATATGAGTTGCAATAACAATGTTTTCTTTAATTTACACTCACCCATCACTCAAAGACATGTAGAGAAAGGGGATGACACTGAGCACAAGATTACACATGTGGGAGATGTTGCATTGAATGGATCTCAAAGCTCTAAGGTGTTGAAGGATGTGCTGCATGTGCCAACCATCACAAAGAACTTGGTTTCGGTAGGTCAAATGGTTGAAAGAGGTTATGAGGTGAGGTTCAATGATCAAGGATTTTTTGTTGAAGACCCCATGCAGGATTACACTCTCATAGCAAAAGGAAAGAAGCAAGGAAAACTCTTCACCATGGAGGTAAAACCATCAAACCCTCACACGGTCTACTTGTCAATTGGAAATAAAGAGATTGCCAAACTCCACTTATGGCATAAAAGAATTGGACACATAAACTTACAAAGGATGGACATGCAAAGGAAGGGCTTGGTGAGTGGTGTACTTCATCTTACATCTCAGAATATGCAAAATTTGTGCCATGCTTGTCAATTAGGGAAACAAAGTAGATTGCCATTCAAGAAGGGAGCACATGTGGGCAATGAAGTGTTGAATCTCATACACACACATGTATGGGGACCTACAAGGGAGCCATCCATTGGAGGTAATAGATATTTTGTCACATTTATACATGATCATTGGTTTGTTTGGATGTATTGCATGAAGTCAAAGTCAGAGGTGTTTTACCACTTCAAGAGGTTCAAAAAGCCTAGTGGAGAAGGAAACAGGGAAGTATATAAAGACTCTCACACCCAATGGAGGGGGAGAGTATTTTTCAAATAAATTTTCAGATTTTTTACATGACCATGGCATCAAAAGGCAATTCACTTGCACGTATACACCTCAACAAAATGAGGTGGCAGAGAGGAAGAATAGATACATAGCAGAAGTGGCTAGAGCTTTGTTAAATCAAATGCATGTTTCTAACCCTTTTTGTGCTCATGCAACAAATACAGCCATATACATTATGAATAGGTGTCCAACCTCACCACTACATGGAGTTACACCCTATGAATCTTAGTGTGGTAAGAAACCCAACCTTTCACATCTCAAAGTATTTGGTTGTGTGTGTTATGTTCACATACCTCAAGAATTGAGACACAAGTTAGACTTGAATGCAGATATGTGTATATTTCTTGGATATTCTTCAGAGCAAAAGGGTTTTAGATGCTGTAATCCTTGCACTTTAGAGATAAGGTTTCTAGGGATGTAATATTTGATGAGTTACTTCCTTGGTATGGTAGCAAAGATGTGTTAAAGGTTGATAATGCATATGAAGCCAAGAAGAAGTTCAAAGAGCAACAACAAAGCATGGAGATGGGTGGTCCAACCACTTCAAGCACACCATCAGAGGAGAGTAATACATCATCTTAGCATGGAAGGACAAGGATTGAAGCTCATTCAAGTGAAGGAAGTAGCAGAGGAAAGGAAAAGGCAAATGATGAAGACCATCGATGGGTAGACATGGAATCTACAAGTGATGGAGATATGGAAAAATTAGAAACTCCAAGATTTAAACATCTTAACCAAGGAGGAGGAAATTCCTACCACCTAATGGTGAGGTAAGGTCATCCAATAGGGTTAAATACCTTGTTCAAAGGTTAACTTATGATTCATTCATTGCAAGACACTATGCATATATGAGTCAAGTTATAGCTTGTGAAGAACCTAACTTTTTTGAAAAAGCAAATAAACATAGGGAATGGATTGAATCCATGGAGGAGGAAGTAAAAGCACTTGAAGAAAGTGATACTTGGTCATTGGTGCAAAGAACAAAGGACATGAAAGTCATTGGCAACGAATGGGTGTACAAGGTAAACAAGCATGCAGGTAAAAGCTATTGGAGACTTCCTAATTACTTTCACTAACACTTCTCTGAGTAAAGAAATTCCTTCTTCAGAAAGTCTGCTTCAGAAATCGACTTCATTTCCTGCACATATCTTCAAATTTCTTCAAACCAATGATGCACATATCTTCAGACTACCTTTGCGCAATCATATCAACCATTACTTCATCAAAAGGATCATTCAAACTTTAATTTGATCCTTAAGATCAAAAGTATGTCAGAAACTGTCTTTTTGAACAAGCGACTTTGACATAGGTAACTTCTAAGATTGATTTCTCACAGCACAGATCCCATTTTGCTAAATGCTTTTAGCCATAGCTTCCTTACCTTCTAACTTAGATTTTGAATGCTCAGTCATCAAAAACTTTACACTGTGCACTGAGATCTAAGCAAAACATTGGGACAAAAAAGTGTGCGACTTTGAGAGATCATCTGCAGACTTTACATACACATGTTCCTATTGATCATACTCACAGAAGAAGAAGAATTAGAAGATGAAACTTTGAACATAGCTTCATTAGCTTCTAGATTAGATGCGTACGAAAGGATTTATGATCCACATGATCAGAGTGAGAGAAATCTATGAAATACTCGTCGCTATTTTCTGAAGATGACTCTCTTCACATCTATCTCTATGACACTTGTCTTCTAATGAATCTCTCATGTATTTCTTCACATCATTGACTTATATACATATGGTTCTAGACTTATTGCTTCCATATCAGTCATCAGTGATATATTGCCACTCAGATGATTGCTACATCCTGAGTCAATATTAAACACCCTTTGATCTTCTCCTACTGATTCATGAGTTGCATTCAAGATAAGAGTCATATCATCCTTCTGATCTGATGCATAATTATAATAATTGTTGTTGTAGGACTGAGATTGAAAGCTTCTTCCACCTCCTCTAGCATATGATGTCCTACCACCTCTTCCTCTGAAGTTGCCTCTTTGGTTTCTGACTCCTCTACCTCTTTGATTAAAACTCTGATTATTGCTTCCACCATTTTGATTGTTATACCAAACAATCATTTGCCAAATGATTGGTTCTGCCACAAATCCAACAAGCTTTAGTATTATCTTTGTTCTTACATCCTCTTCCTTTACCTCTGAAGTTCATCTTTTCTTTTGTAAAGTTAGCTTGACTTGAAGTTACTTCATCATCAGTTGACTGCTTCCCTTTTCCATTCTTTTTCTTGTCCTTGGAGTACATAGCTTGGCTTGCACTCCTATCATTGTCTCCCTTAATGTCCTGCTCAAAAGTTAGCATGTGTCCTAGCAATTGATTAAGATTAGGAGTAAAGTGATCTAGTGACAATTCTATGGACAATATGAAAGGCTTCCACTTCTCATCTCCTCTCAGACCTGTAAGTATTTGCCTTACCAACTTATCCTCTTCAATGTCTTCATCTACTGCTCCCAAGCTATCTGCAATATCCTTCATTCTTGCCACATAATCAGAAATTGATTGTGAGCTCTTCTTCTTGAAAGTTGCGAATTCTGCCCATAATGAGGACTTCCTAGACTTGGTTGTGTTTTGGAAATGCTCTTCCAAATCATTCAACACATCTGTTGCACTTTATAAACCTCTGATGTGAGGTAAAAGATAATCATTTATAGCCATGTAAATGATGCTCCTACCTTGAGCATCCTTTCTCATCCAATTCTTCAAACCTGCAAGTTCCTCCCTAGTTGGAACACTAGGATCTTCAAACTCAGGCTTTTCTTCTTCTCCTGTAATGAATGCCATCAAATCTTTGCTCATGAGGTGTGCCTCCATCCTCATGGACCAAGCTGGATAGTTCTCCCTATCTAGCTTATCAATCTGCAAGCTTTCTCCCATCTTTGATCTTCTATGTCTGAAATTACAATGATTTATGATGATAGACTGTACCTTTGATATGAAGCTCTAATCCTTATTGATCCTTGGCACTCGTTCTTTGTACTTCTGCAGGTTATCTTCAAGAATTTGTTCTTGTCCACCTTCGATTAGAAAGAACTTCAATACCTGCAACAGTCGGGACTTCCAATGCCTTTACTTCACTTGTATTACACCTTCAGCTCTGATACCACTGTTGGAGACTTCTTAATCTCCAAAGGTCTCATCTATACTAATCTAAGAACACTTCTATATCAGTTATGGATCAAACTTTACACAAATATTGTCTTCTTTTATCAAAACTTTCACTAACACTTCTCTGAGTAAAGAAATTCCTTCTTCAAAAAGTCTGCTTCAAAAATCGACTTCATTTCCTGCACATATCTTCAAATTTCTTCAAACCAATGATGCACATATCTTTAGACTACCTCTGCACAATCCTATCAACCATTAGTTCATCAAAAGGATCATCAAAACTTTTGATCCTTAAGATCAAAAGTATGTCAGAAACTATCTTTCTCAACAAGCAACTTTGACATAGGTAACTTCTAAGATTGATTTCTCACAGCACAAATCCCGTTTTGCTAAAGGCTTTTAGCCATAGCTTCCTTACCTTCTAACTTATATTTTGAATGCTCAGTTATCAAAAACTTTACACTGTGCATTGAGATCTAAGCAAAACATTGGCACGAAAAAGTGTGTGACTCTAAGAGATCGTCTGCAGACTTTACATACACATGTTCCTATTGATCATACTCACAAAAGAAGAAGAATTAGATGATGAAACTTTGAACATAGATTCATTAGCTTCTAGATTAGATGTGTACAAAAGGATTTCTGATCCACATGATCAGACTGAGAGAAATCTATGAAATACTCATCACTATTTTCTAAAGATGACTCTCTTCACATCTATCTCTATGACACTTGTCTTCTAAGGAATCTCTCATGTATTTCTTTACATCATTGACTTATATACATATGGTTCTAGACTTATCCCGCATCTATAATTACTCCTTATCATCCTAATGATTATCTATACTCATATTACAAGAATTTCCAACTGTAATGTACATATGTATACAAACTTCACTTCTGAGATCTCTTCACTTTCTCAAGTGACTTCTTGAACTTCAATCTGATCATTGACATGCTTCAAGCTCTTTGTAATCATCAATTTGTGATTGCTGTGTTCCAACAAAAGCATCTCTAGGTATAAAGCAAGGTTGGTTGCCAAAGTTTTTGCTCAAATCTATGGCATTGAATTTGAGGAAACATTCATTCGAGTAGCTAAGATGTCCACCATAAGAAGTTTGATTGAAATTTTAGCCTCAAAAGGTTGAAAGATGTACCAGATTGGATGTGAAGAATGCTTTCCTAAATGGAGAGCTTGAAGAGGTAGTCTTCATGGAGAAGCTCCAAGGATTTGAAGATGAGAGGTTTCCACATCATGTATGCATGCTAAAGAATGCTCTTTATGGACTCAAGCAAGCCCTAAGAGCTTGGATTCA
This sequence comes from Ceratopteris richardii, assembly GCA_020310875.1. Classification (NCBI taxonomy): domain Eukaryota; kingdom Viridiplantae; phylum Streptophyta; class Polypodiopsida; order Polypodiales; family Pteridaceae; genus Ceratopteris; species Ceratopteris richardii. The sequence goes on from CM035435.1 coordinate 49,039,655, forward strand.
AAGACTTGTGGACTACTTGGTAAAATGTGGAGACAATCAAAGTCATGCAGACCCATCACTCTTTGTGAACAAGGAAGGTAGCAAAATTGTTTTCACTTGTATATATGTTGATGATTTGATCATTAAAAGGGATGATGAAGCCAACATCAAGGACATAAAGAGGAAGCTTGGATGTGAGTTTAAAATCTCAGATTTAGGGATTTTAAGATACTTCCTTGGGATTGAAGTAGTATATAAAGAGGAAGGTATATACTTGATGCAAAGGAAATACATTCTAGATCTTTTGAAGAAGTTTGGTTTGTGTGACTGGAAGCCCATTTCAAATCCATTAGAAGTAAATGTTAAACTAAGTGCTCATGAAGGTAAAGAAGTGAAGGATGTCACAATGTATAGATCAATAATTGGATCTCTCTTGTATGCTACTATGACAAGACCAGATATTGCACATGTGGTTGGAGTGTTATCTCAATTTTTGCAAGCACGAAGAGTACCTCATCTTATTGCAGCCAAAAGGGTACTTAGGTACCTCAAATGAGCAGTGAATGAAGGTCTATATTATCCACTTGATGATGGATTAAATGTAGAAGCTTATTGTGATGTTGATTGGGTAGGTTCCAAAGATGACAAGAGGAGCGCTAGTGGACATGTTATCGTGCTAGGGAAGAAGACCATCTCATGGATGTCAAAGAAACAACCAATAGTGGCTCTCTCATCGACCGAAGCTGAGTATAGAGGCTTAGAAAAAGTCTCATGTGAGCTTATGTGGCCCAAGAAGTTGTTTGTTGATCTTGGTTGTAGGTTAAGCAAGTACCTATTTTTTGTGACAACATAAGTAGCATATGCTTGGCTCAAATTCCAGTGTTCAATGCAAGGTCAAAGCATATAGAAGTGCATTACCACTTTATTAGAGAGAAAATCATGTCAAAGGATGTCAAGGTGGAGCATGTCAATACAAAGGACCAATATGCAGATATGTTTACCAAAGCATTGGATGGAGTAAAGCCACAACACTTCAAGGCATGCATTGGGATGAAGGATCTAGGCATTGAGATTTGAGAAGGAGTGTTAGAAATCAAGTCTCAATCATGCAAAAAGGATCAACCACAAGTTTTGCAACTGGACCAATAAAAAGGAGGACCCAAAGTCATGGAATAAAGTTAGAAGCTTCGGCAAAGTCATTCAAATTCAAATCACATCAAATCCCACCTTTGTTTCTTGAGTTGTATGCATTCCACGAGTTTCCCACTTAGTTTATTGAAGTCAAAAACTCCAGCAAGGAGCCCCCTTGCTTGTTTACCTCATTTTCTCATGATTTTGCTCCTCTCTATCTAGAGGTGTAGTTAGGCTTCTCCAAATCTGATTGTACTAGATTGTAGAGCATTATTTGCTCTCTCATGTACTTATTTTCATTGATTTCAAGCTTCATTTGCTCTCTCATATAGTGCCCTTAAGTTTGCCAAAGTTTCATGTTCATTGACTGAGTGAGTTTTGAGAAATCGCCATATCTCTACACATAGGGAGAGAGTGTTGCAAACAGGTAGCTTATTTTGTAGAGGGTTATTCTCCCAGTTGGAATATCCATTTGAGATGATTTAAAGTTTTTTAGGTAGATCTTGTAGTGTACTATAACTCTTCAAAATTGCATTTTAAGTCTATGTATTGGTGTAGAGAAAAATTCATAATAGTGAGCATATATCATTGCTTGTGGACCTAGTGGAATGCAGCCATCTTCCATTTTTGCATATGTATATGGGTATGTGTATGCGAATGTGTGTGTATGTGCATGTGTATGTGTATGTGTATGTGTATGTGTATGTGTATGTGTATGTGTATGTGTATGTGTATGTGTATGTGTATGTGTATGTGTATGTGTATGTGTATGTGTATGTGTATGTGTATGTGTATGTGTATGTGTATGTGTATGTGTATGTGTATGTGTATGTGTATGTGTATGTGTATGTGTATGTGTATGTGTATGTGTATGTGTATGTGTATGTGTATGTGTATGTGTATGTGTATGTGTATGTGTATGTGTATGTGTATGTGTATGTGTATGTGTATGTGTATGTGTATGTGTATGTGTATGTGTATGTGTATGTGTATGTGTATGTGTATGTGTATGTGTATGTGTATGTGTATGTGTATGTGTATGTGTATGTGTATGTGTATGTGTATGTGTATGTGTATGTGTATGTGTATGTGTATGTGTATGTGTATGTGTATGTGTATGTGTATGTGTATGTGTATGTGTATGGGTATGTGTATGTGTATGGTATGTGTATGGTATGTGTATGTGTATGGTATGTGTATGTGTATGCGTATGTGTATGCGTATGTGTATGTGTATGCGTATGTGTATGCGTATGTGTATGTGTATGTGTATGTGTATGTGTATGTGTATGTGTATGTGTATGTGTATGTGTATGTGTATGTGTATGTGTATGTGTATGTGTATGTGTATGTGTATGTGTATGTGTATGTGTATGTGTATGTGTATGTGTATGTGTATGTGTATGTGTATGTGTATGTGTATGTGTATGTGTATGTGTATGTTTACGTGTATGTGTATGTGTATTGGTGGGGGATGATTCTAACACCCCAAGGCAACAATGGAAGATGGCTGCCCTCCACTAGGTCCCCAAGCAGTGATATATGTTCTTTGTTCAGAAGATTTCTCTGCACTTATACAAAGACTTAAAATGAAGCTTTCCAGAATTATATTAGACTTTAAGAGCTACCCAACAAGATTCGAAGCATCCAAAATGGATATTCTAGTTGGGAGAGCCATCCTTTGCAAAATAGGCTCTTTGTTTGCAACACTCTCTGCCTATGTGCAAAGATATACCTTCTCAAAGTTGGCATCTCTCACAATTCACTCAGTCAAATAACTTGAAACTTTGCAAATGTTCAGTGCACTATATAAGAGAATAAATGAAGGTTGAGATCAATGAAAATGGCTAATGTGAGAGAGCAAACAATGCTCTACAATCTGGTACAATGAGATTTGGGAAAGCCTAACTACACCTCTACATAGACAAGAGTAAAATCATGAGAAAATGAGGTAAGCAAGCAAGGGGAAGTCCTGTGGAAAATATGGCGGGAGAGGTGTGCTCTCAACTTCGGCGATCCCCCCAGGGAGTGGTCGATTGAGAAATCACTATTCCTCCTTGGCAAAAGGATTGTTAACAGTAAGAAGTCCCCCCCCTTCAGGCACCATCAAGTCCTCCTTTTGATCAACAACAAGCTCAAACCCAAGTGGGCCCCACATGAGGGCGATGAGAGGGTGATTAACCTTCTCTGTAATGCAACCTAGGATTCAATCAAGCTTCCCCTGCTTTGTGGGATTTGGGGGGTCCCGTGGGCACTAGTCCCCTTCTATTGTACCTTTGTTTCTTAATTTAATTCAAGTCCGGGAGAGTAGGCTATTGCCGAACTTCCTTTATATAAAAAAGCAAGGGGGTTGCTTGCTGGAGCTTATGACTTCAATAAACTAAGTGAAAAACTCATGGAATGCATACAACTAAAGGAAAAAAGGTAAGATGGTGCTTATATAGAGTTTTACTTTTCCTACAATGTAGCTAACCACCCACCAATCAGTGTAGGTGCAATTTTTGGTGGCTGATTGAGGAGATTTGAATTTTATTGAGGTTGGTGGAGTGTCTAACTTGGTTCCACAAATTTGGGTCATCCGTTTTGACTGGTCCACTTGCAAAACTCGTGGGTTAGCCCTTTTGCATCACTGAGATTTGATTTCCAACACTCACTCTCAAGTCACAATGCCTTCATTTCGGTGCATGCCTTGAAGTGTTGTTAGTCCATCCAAAGCTTTGGTAAACATATCTGCATATTGGTCCTTTGTATTGACATGCTCCATCTTGACATCCTTTGAGATGATCTTCTCTCTAATAAAGTGGTTTTGCACTTCTATATGCTTTGACCTTGCATGGAACACTGGATTTTGAGCAAACATATGCTACTTATGTTTTCACAAAAGATAGGTAGTTGCTTAACCTGCAAATCAAGATCAACAAAAAATTTCTTGAGCCACATAAGCTCACATGAGACTTCTGATAAGCCTTTATACTTAGCTTTGATCGATGAGAGAGCCATTGTTGGTTGTTTCTTTGACATCCATGAGATGGTCTTCTTCCCTAGCATGATAACATATCCACTAGTGTTCCTTTTGTCTTTGGAACCTGCCCAATCAGCATCACAATAAGCTTGTACATTTATTCCATCATCAAATGGATAATATAGACCTTCATTGACTAATTCTTTGAGGTACCTAAGTACCCTTTTGACTACAACAAGATGAGCTACTCTTGGTGTTTGCAAAAATTGAGATAACACTCCAACTACATGTGCAATATCTGGTCTTGTCATAGTGGCATACAAGAGAGCCAATTATTGATCTATACATGGTGACACCCTTCACTTCTTCACCTTCATGAGCACGTAATTTAACATTTACTTCTAATGAATTTGAAATGGGATTGCAATCACACAAGCCAAACTTCTTCAAAAGATCTACTACCTTCCTCTTTATATAGTACTTCAATCCCAAGGAAGTACCTTAAAATCCCTAAATCAGAGATTTTAAGCTCACATCCAAGCTTCCTCTTTATTTCCTTGATGTTGGCTTCATCATCCCCTTTAATGATCAAATCATCAACATATATACATATGAAAATGCTTTTGGTACCTTCCTTCTTCACAAAGAGTGATGGCTTTGCATGACTTTGATTGTATCCACATTTTACCAAGTAGTCCACAAGTCTTTGGTTCCAAGCCCTTGAGGCTTGCTTGAGTCCATAAAGAGCCTTCTTATGCCTACATACATGATGTGGAAACCTCTCATCATCAAAGCCTTGGGTCTACTCCATGAAGACTATCTCTTAAAGCTCACATTTAGAAAAGCATTCTTCACATCCAACTAGTACATCTTCCAACCTTTTGAGGCTGAAATTGCAACCAAAATTCTTATGGTGGACATCTTAGCTACTGTACTGAATGTTTTCTCAAGGTCTATGCCATGGGTTTGAGCAAAACCTTTGGCAACAAACCTTGATTTATACCTAGAGATGCTCCCATCTACATGCCTCCTTACCTTGTACACCCATTTGTTGCCGATAACTTTCATGTCCATTGTTCTTGGCACCAATGACTAGGTATCATTTTCTTCAACTGCGTTGACTTCCTCCTCCATGGCTTTATTCCATTACCTATGCTTATTTGCTTCTTCAAAAAAGTTAGTTTCTTCACAAGCTATAACTTGACTCATGTAGGTATAGTGTCTTGCAATGAATTAGTCATACGTTAACCTTTGAACAGGGTATTTAAACCTATTGGATGACCTTACCTCACCATTAGGTGGTAGGAATGTCCTCATCCTTTGTTTAGATGCTTTGAATCTTGGCATTTGTTGGGGGTTTCTTGGACAAGGAGTTTGAGGGTTTGTAGGAGAAAAGGGAAGAGACAAGAAGAGAAAATACACCTTGGAAGCCTCTGCCGATTGATTACAGTAAGACAATTACAATGTCGATCACGTACGCTCCTAACTGCCATAGTATCTTGATGCTCACTTTGATGTCCCAAGATTGTCTTCACAAGTGGCAGCCAACGACTCACTGTTTTGTCCTGTAGTGACTTTAGACTAAAACCAAAAATTTTAATGGGGGGCCATACTTTCACCTGTGCATACGTTGCCGCTTCACATACCTTCACATTTTCCTTTTAAGTCTTCATTTTTGCACATAAGAGGGGGTTCACCTGAACCTTTCAAAACACTTTAAAACACACTTTGAACCTTAGGGAAATTAGAGAAAATACCTCTACAACCTGCAACCCCCTTTCTCCAATTTACCCTTTGTGGACCATTAATTGTGCACTACCTGTGCACTTTGACACCTGCACTTTGACTTTGCACCTGTTGACTTTGACCTTGACCTTGTTGACTTTGACCAATTGACTTTGACCAACATGACTTTTATGGGCTCAACAGTTGCCCACCACCTAATGTGCTCTCCGTCCCGGAGAGCTATAACCAAAGCTCTGAGCATAGAGGACATCATGAATTGTGAGCTGCAAAACCTGGAAAGGACACCTGAGCAGCAAACAACTCCACTAGAACGAGCACCAGAGAAGAACCAAAAGTGGGATTTTGGTAATGGAAAAGCAAAGGGTTGCAATGGGAGGGTAGAAAGGGGTGGAGGGGAGGGCTGAGGGCCAGGGATGGAAGGGATAGGGAGGGTTAAGGATATGGCTTGGCAGATTTGTAAAAGCAGGGCATGGGGTAGGAGGATGGGGTCTCGAGATGGTTAAAACGGTCAAAGAGTAGAGCTACAGAGGATGCATATGGGACATAATGGAACATAAGGACAGACAAAGGTAGAATAAGCCATGTGAAAAATGTGGGGAAATAAAAACATGTGAGAAATGTGCTTAAAACATGTCGGTTTTGACCAAAAGTCAGAGAAAAAGTTGAAATTTGGAAAAATAAAGCCAAAAACTGAGCTCAGAGGTGCCAAAAAACATGAAAATGACTCCATTTTTGTAAAAAATGGCCAACTGAGGCATGATCTAGAGCAAAAGCTTTGAGTCATAAAAATTTAAAAAAATATATATATATAATTTTTTTTTTGCACGCCTATACAAATAAAAAATAAAAATAAAAAGAAAAAGAAATAAAATAATAAAATAAAATAAAAATAAGAAAATAAAAAATAAAAAGATAAAAAAAATTAAAATAAAAAAATAAAAAATAAATTTGGGGGGGGGGGGGGGGGGGGGTGTGTCAGAACGGGGGGGGGGGGGGGCAGGGGGGGAGGGGGAAGGGCAGGATGGTCGGTGGTGTCGGCGGGGGGGGGGGGGGGGGGAGAGGGCGGGATGGTCGGTGGTGTCGGTGGGGGGGGGATGGTCAGTGGTGTCGGTGGGGGGGGGGGGGGGGGGGGGGGAGAGCGAGATGGTCGGTGGTGTCAGTGGGGGGGGGGGGGGAGGGGGGAGGATGGTCGGTGGTGTCGGTGGGGGGGGGGGGGGGGATGGTCAGTGGTGTCGGTGGGGGGGGGGGGAGGTTTTTTTTTTTTCGACCCGAAAATCCTGGGGAGCCCTTTTTTTTTAATAACCCAAAAATAGAGAAAATTGAAGGAAAAATCCAAAAAAATGCCAAAAAATTCTCATGAAATTTTTTACATGGCTAGGCCTAATTTCCTTCATCAAACCACAGAGAGCCTCCTTTTATGCCTCCTATTTGGCAAGAAAATGACAACGGAAAGGGATAAAAATGCTAGAAAAATGCTAAAAATTCTAGAAAAATTTCCAAAAATACCCAATTTTTTTTACTTTTGCAGATGTTATGAAATGCCTTCTAGGTTTGCTAAAAACACAAGGACAAGAATGAAAACTACTAAAACTGAGAAAAATGAGATGAGAAAGCTATGTACAACTTGGACAGATTTTGCAGTTCCAGGTGATCCATACTTCTTCAAGTGCGTTGATGATAGGCCTTGAGCCTTGATATGTTGACCAGTGGTTAGGCCTCTCCTTTCAGAATCTCTAACTCCACAACACTCCAATTTAGCATTGTTTTGACTCTATAAGGTCCTTCCCAATGTGGAAGCCATTTTCCTCTCAGTTGTGTATGAAGATGAGGTCTATGGAGAAGAACTAACATGCCTAGTTCTATGTTGTTGTTCCACAGATGTCAATCATGTGCCTCCTTCCTCTTTATCTGAGTCTCTATCAATTGTTTTGTTGTAGTAGATGAATCTCCTCCACTTTATGTAGTGCTCCGAGCCTCTGAGAGACATCACAATCTTTCTTGCCCTGCATGAATGCTATCTTAGGTGATCCATGTAAAAATTCAAAGGGCTCAATGGGCAATATTCCATAAACGAGTTGGAATGGAGAATATCCTGTGGCCTCTTTGTAGGCTAACCTGTATGCCCATAGGGTATCTTGATAAGCAATGCCCTAGGAAGTGGGTTGTAACATACACTCCTTTCTTAACATTGAGATTAAAACCTTATTTGTCGATTCAGCTTGTCCATTGGCTCTTGGATAGTAAGCACAGGAGGTCCTATGTAGAATTCTATACCTGTTGAAAATTTCCTGCAGGACCTTATTGACAAAATGGGTACCCTGATCTGTACAAATTTCAAGTGGACATCCAAACCTACAAATGATGCTACTGTAAATAAAATCAGCAACAGTTTGGGCAGTGTAGTCGGGGGAGGCAATAGCTTCAGCCCACTTTGTCGCATAATCTGTAGCTATCAAGAGATATTTCTCTCTTTTTGGAATCGCGGGAGGGTAGATGGGCCCTACAAAATCTAGCCCCCACTTCTCAGATGGTTGCCAGGAAGTGGAAACAATCAAGGGGCTATGCCTCTTCTTTGTTGGCTTAGGACCACACTTCTGGCAAATGTCACATGCCTTTCCCCATTCATCTGCATCCTTAAATAGGGTAGGCCACCATAGACCAGCATCCAGTATCCTCTGGCTCATAATATGCCCTGGAAGGTGCCTACCACCTGTTCCTTCATGTGCAGAGTGAAGGACTTCCCTCACTTCTTCTTCTTCCAAACATTTCCTAAACCTGTCATCATTTCCCTGTCTACATAATTTATCTTCAATGAAGGTATACGGTCTACTCTTTATTAGTAGTCTCTTCCTTTGCACAACACTAGCATTTTCTGGATACACACCAGTTTTAATGAAATTCTTGATATCATAATACCAACCTTGAGCTTGTACAGCAAACAGATGAGCATCTGGAAAATCATCATTGATTCCACTAGCTTGATTCATCATCTTGATTCTGGATAGGTGATCCACGATAACATTATCTTTACCTAGTCTGTGGACTACAGAAAAATCAAACTCTTGGAACAACAATAACCACCTCCATATTCTACTAGTGGCTTGTGGTTTGTTGAGCAAGTATTTTAGTGGTTGGTGATCTGTTATAATAATAAATTTTACTCCCAATAAGTAATGACGGAATTTTTGGACAGCAAAAACCATTGCTAGGGCTTACCTTTCTGTAGTACTGTAATTCCTTTCAGCCTTGTTCAAGATTCTACTGGCATATTGAATTGGTATATCCACTTTAAATTCTTCACTAGGTTGGGTCAAAACTGCCCCCACTGCATAGGCACTGGCATCTACATGTATATGAAAGATTTTTGACCACTCAGGTGTGATCAAAATACGAGCAGACACTAACCTTGACCGTAATGTTTGATATGCTTTTTACTCCTCTTCTTCCCATTTAAAAGGTACTTCCTTACCTGTAAGTCTAGCCAGTGGTCTGGCTATCTCTGCATACATTTTTATAAACCTTCTATGGTATCCAGTATGCCCCAAGAAACTCTAAATCTCTTTAGGAGATTTAGGTTTAGGCAACTTTAATATAGAAATGATTTTGTTAGGATCCGGGGCCATACCTTTAGCCGACACCACATGTCCTAAGAGAGTTCCTTCTGTCACAAGGAAATGACATTTGTTTGGATTGAGCTTTAGCTTAGTCTCCCTGCATCTCTTGAAAACATTCTGCAGCTGCCTCAAGTGATGGTCCAAACAATCTAGAGGAGTTTCTTTGTGAGAGCCTGAAAACGAAGAGAAGTCATCCATGAAGATTCTAAGTGATTCCAGCAATAGGGGGCCAAAAATGAGATTGACCGTTCTGTTAAAGGTGGCTGGAGCATTTCTGAGCCCAAATGGCATTTTTACATACACATATGTTCCCCAAGGTGTGATAAAAGCCGTCTTTTCACGATCCTCTGGGTGGGCAACCATTTCTTAACAAAAAAATCGTGTGGTGGATCTGGCAATTTAGCCATTAGTGCTTTGGCCCTAGTCACAACCTCTGGGAACTTTTCTCTTGGACCCAATCTCAAATTTTCTAGTTCTTCTATGATAATCTCCGTAGTGTTGCCATGCTGGAACTGATTTTTAAATGCATCTTTCATCACATCCCAAGTGGTAAAATGGTTTTCAGCAAACTGGTTGAACCACTTATCAGCTAATCCCTCTAATGTGGCAGGGAAGAGAATAAAAAAGGCATCCTCCCTACCCATTAGGCCTCTAGTCTTACATAGTTCCAAAAACCTTCTAATGTGTTCATCCGGATCCTCCTGAGCTAAGCCTTTGAAAGAAGGAAACTTTATATTTAATCTAGAGAGTAAAGTTTCCAAGTCTACCTGACCCGCCATGCTCTTTACTGATGAGGTTGAAGAGAGTGGACTTGAGGACCTTCTAACAACCTTCCTTCTTGTCTGCTTGCAAGTGACCCTCAATGTTTGGGACCGGGTTGCGGTCATGAGCAGCTCATAGCCCACTTAATATGAGACACTTGATAAGAGTATTTACCTGAACCTTTCAAAACACTTTAAAACACACTTTGAACCTTAGGGAAATTAGAGAAAATACCTCTGCGACCTGCAACCCCCTTTCTCCAATTTACCCTTTGTGGACCATTAATTGTGCACTACATGTGCACTTTGACACCTGCACTTTAGCACTTTGACTTTGCACCTATTGATTTGACCTTGACCTTGTTGACTTTGACCAATTGACTTTGACCAACATGACTTTTATGTGCTCAACAGAGTTTCTAATTTTTTCACATCTACATCACTTGTAGATTCCATGTCTACCCATCGATGGTCTTCATCATTTGCTTTTCCCTTTCCTTTGCTACTTCCTTCACTTGAATGAGCTTCATTCCTTGTCCATCCATGCCAAGCTGATGTAGTAGTCTCCTTTGATGGTATGCTTGAAGTGGTTGGACCACTTATCTCCATGCTTTTTTGTTATTCTTTGAACTTCTTCTCAACTTCATATGCATTGTCAACTTGTAACACATCTTTGCTACCATAGCAAGGAAACAAATCATCAAATATTACATCCCAAGATAAATTAAGATCTTTGGCTCAAGGCCTATAGCATCTAGAACCCTTTTACTCTGAAGAATATCCAAGGAATATACACACATCTACTTTCAGATCTAACTTGTGTCTCAATTCTTGAGGTATGTGAACATAACACACACAACCAAATACTTTGAGATGTGAAAGGTTGGGTTTCTTACCACACCAAGCTTCATAAGGTGTAAATCCATGTACTACTGAGGTTGGCACCTATTCATAATGTATATGGTTGTATTTGTTGCATCAGCCCAATAAGAGTTAGGAACATTCATTTCATTTAACAAAGCTCTAGCCACTTTTGTTATGTATCTATTCTTGCTCTCTGCCACCCATTTTGTTGAGGTGTATACATGTAAGTCGATTGCCTTTTGATGCCATGTTCATGTAAAAATTTGGAAAATTCATTTGAAAAATACTCTTCCCCTCCATCCGATGTGAGAGTCTTTGTATACTTTCATGTTTCCTTCTCCACTAGGTTTTTGGACCTCTTCAAGTGGTAAAAGACCCCTGACTTTGACTTCATGCAATACATCCAAACAAACCTTGAATGATCATCTATATATGTGACAAAATATCTATTACCTCCAATGGATGGCTCCCTTGTAGGTCCCCTTACATCTGTGGGTATGAGATTCAACACTTCATTGCTCACATGTGCTCCCTTCTTGAATGGCAATCTACTTTGTTTCCCCAGTTCACAACCATGGCACAAATGTTGCATATTTTGAGATGTAAGATCAAGTAAACCATGTACCAAGCATTTCCTTTGCATTTCCTTCATCCTTTGTAAGTTTGTGTTCAATTCTTTTATGCCATAAGTTGATTTCTACAATCTGTTTATTTCCATTTGACAAGTAGACAATGTGAGGGGTTGATGGACTTTCCTCCATGGTGAATAGTCTTCCTTGCTTCTTTCCTTTTGCTATGAGGATGACGTCTTGCATGGGATCTTTAACAAAACATCCTTGATCATTGAGCCTCACCTCATAACCTCTTTCAACCATTTGACCTACCAAAACTAAGTTCTATGTGATGGTTGGAACATGCAACACATCCTTCAACACCTTGGAGCTTTGAGATCCATTCAATGCAACATCTATCACATGTGTAATCTTGTGCTCAGTTTCATCCCCTATCTCTACATGTCCTTTTGTGATGGGTGAGTGTAAATTAAAGAAAACATCTGTATTGCAACTCATATGGTTGCTACAACCACTATCAATGTACCATGTAAAATCTAAATTGACTCTTTCCCTTGACCCATACATCATAAGCAAGTTCTCATTTTCTAAATTTGCTAACGTACTAGCATAAGTACCTTTTTTCCTTTTGCATCATTGATTGCCTCCTTCTTTGGACCAAGAATCTCTTGCAAAATGGCCCGGTTTTCCACCATTGTAGCATTCTCCATTGGTTGTTTCTCTTCCATGTGATCTTCCTGCTCTTTCTATACTCCTTCCTCTTTCTCTTGATCTATAGCTTTGGTTGGAGCCTTCTTGGTTTCTTAAGCTTGATTTTGACCTTGCTCTCCCTCGGCCTTGAGATTTTTGTCCACCCCTTTTTCCTTTGCGTCTACTTGCATAGAAAACTTGGGCTTGGCTGCCCTTTGATTGTGAACCTCCTTGGTTCATCTCCTTGGTCACCATCAATATGACTAATTGATCAAACTATGGTAGGGAATCCCTTAGATCATTTGATGTGGTGAATGCGTTCCACCTTTCATCCTCTCTCAAGCCATTGAGAGTGTGTGCAACAAGATCATCATCTTTGATTGGGCTCCCAATTGAGCATAGGGCATCTGCAAGCTCCTTAACCTTCAAGTTGTACTCATTTATGTTAATACTTGGTGCTTTCCTAAGATTATTTAGCTCAATATTTAGCTTAATCTTCCTTGCCTTTCTTGATGAAGAGTATAATCTCTCAAGGTCTCCCAAACCTTCTTGGATGTGTCCAAGTCTCATATACGCCCTATCATGCTATTGTTTATGTGTTGGGATATAATGAATATGAATCTCTTATCCCTTTCTATCCATTCATTGAGTGCCTTGACCTGACCTTGAAGTGCTGGATAATTTACATGAGGCATTGGCTCTGTGCCGCTCACTAATCCACACAATCCTTTGCTCATAAGGTAGTTGCTAACTCTAAATTTCCATGGTTGATAATTGCCTTTCTCTAACTTCTTTATTTGTGCATTATAATCAGCCATACTGAGCTCTAAGATGCTCCTCTAGATTCTCCTCAAGTGTTTGTATGCTTTAAAAAGTGTGGATACTACCTTTTGATAGCTTCTCCCTTGCTAATCTTCGACTAGTTGAGATCTTGATCAACATAGCCCCCTTTTGATATATTCTTCATTTGATAAGTCCTCCTTGTGGTCCCATGAGTTGTCTTGATCCCTTCAATTCTTCAATATGATGCCCACTGATGTTACCAAGACTCTAGAATGGTTCTGATACCATTGATTGGGGATGATTCTAACACCCCAATGCAACAATGGAAGATGCCCTCCACTAGGTCCAAAAGTTATGATATATTCTCGCTATTCTGCAGTTTTCTTTGCACTAGTACAAAGACTTAGAATGAAACTCTGTAGACCTTAAATAGACTATAAGATCTACCTAGCAAGCTTTAAGTCATCTCAAATGGAAATTTCAGCTGGGAGAACCATCCTCTACAAGGCAGGCTACCTGTTTGCAACACTCTAACAATGTGCAAAGATATACCTTCACAAAGTTAGCAGTTTCTCACAAATCACTCAGTCGAATGACTTGAAACTTTGAAAACGTTAGGGAAACATATGAAAGACCAAATGAAGCTTGAAATCAATGAAAATGATTACAATGAAGAGCAAACAATGTTGTGCAATTTGGTATGATCAGATTTGGAAAAGCCTAACTACACCTCTAGATAGAGAGGAGTGAAATCATGCAAAAATGAGGTAAGCAAGCAAGGGGGCTACTTGCTAGAGTTTATAAATTCACAAAACTAAGTAGGAAACGCATGGAATGCATACAATGCAAGATACATAGGAGGGATAGTGCTTCTATAGAGTTTTACTTTTCCTACAATGTAGCTAACCACCCACCAATTAGGGTAGGTGCACTTTTTGGTGGCTAATTGATGAGATTTGAATTTGATTGAGTTTGGTGGAGCTTCTAACTTGGTTCAAAAACTTTGGGTCATCCTTTTTGGTTGGTCCACTTAAAAACTCATGGTTGAGCCCTTCTGCATCATTGAAATTTGATTTTCAACATGCATGTGTATGTGTATGTGTATGTGTATGTGTATGTGTATGTGTATGTGTATGTGTATGTGTATGTGTATGTGTATGTGTATGTGTATGTGTATGTGTATGTGCATGTGTATGTGTATGTGTATGTGTATGTGTATGTGTATGTGTATGTGTATGTGTATGTGTATGTGTATGTGTATGTGTATGTGTATGTGTATGTGTATGTGTATGTGTATGTGTATGTGTATGTGTATGTGTATGTGTATGTGTATGTGTATGTGTATGTGTATGTGTATGTGTATGTGTATGTGTATGTGTATGGGTATGTGTATGTGTATGTGTGTGTCTATATGTATGTGTGTGTATGTGTATGGGTATGTGTGTGCATATGTGTATGTGTGTGCATGTGTGTATGTGTGTGCATATGTGTGTGTATGTGTATGTGTATGTGTATGTGTATGTGTATGTGTATGTGTATGTGTATGTGTATGTGTATGTGTATGTGTATGTGTATGTGTATTTGTATGTGTTGTGTATGTGTATTTGTATGTGTATGTGTATGTGTAGGTGTATGTGTAGGTGTATGTGTATGTTTATGTGTATTTGTATGTGTATGTGTATGTGTATGTGTATGTGTATGTGTAGGTGTATGTGTAGGTGTATGTGTATGTGTATGTGTAGGTGTATGTGTATGTGTAGGTGTATATGTATGTGTATGCATATGTGTATGCATGTGTATGTGTATGCGTATGCGTATGTGTATGTGTATGTGTAGGTGTATGTGTATGTGTAGGTGTACATGTACGTGTATGTGTATGTGTACGTGTACGTGTACGTGTATGCGTATGCATACGTGTATGTGTACGTGTATGCATACATGTACGTGTACGTGTATGCGTATGTGTACCTGTACGTGTACGTGTACGTGTACGTGTACGTGTACGTGTACGTGTACGTGTACGTGTACGTGTACGTGTACGTGTACGTGTACGTGTACGTGTACGTGTACGTGTACGTGTACGTGTACGTGTACGTGTACGTGTACGTGTACGTGTACGTGTACGTGTACGTGTACGTGTACGTGTACGTGTACGTGTACGTGTACGTGTACGTGTATGCATACATGTACGTGTAGGTGTACGTATACATGTACGTGTACGTGTACGTGTACGTGTACGTGTATGTGTACGTGTACGTGTACGTGTACATGTACATGTACCTATACATGTATGTGTACGTGTACGTGTACGTGTATGTGTATGTGTATGTGTATGTGTATGTGTATGTGTATGTGTATGTGTATGTGTATGTGTATGTGTATGTCTATGTGTACATGTACATGTACGTGTACGTGTACGTGTATGTGTACGTGTGTGCATACTTGTACATGAACGTGTACATGTATGTGTATGTGTATGTGTATTTGTATGTGTATGTGTATGTGTATGTGTATGTGTATGTTTATGTGTATGTGTATGCGTATGTGTATGCGTATGTGTATGTGTATGCGTATGCGTATGCGTATGTGTATGTGTATGCGTATGCATATGTGTATGAGTATGCGTATGTGTATGTGTATGTGTATGTGTATGTGTATGTGTATGTGTATGTGTATGTGTATGTGTATGTGTATGTGTATGTGTATGTGTATGTGTATGTGTATGTGTATGCGTATGTGTATGTGTATGTGTATGTGTATGTGTATGTGTATGTGTATGTGTATGTGTATGTGTATGTGTATGTGTATGTGTATGTGTATGTGTATGTGTATGTGTATGTGTATGTGTATGTGTATTGTATGTGTATGTGTATGTGTATGTGTATGTGTATGTGTATGTGTATGTGTATGTGTATGTGTATGTGTATGTGTATGTGTATGTGTATGTGTATGTGTATGTGTATGTTTATTTATATGTCTATGTGTATGTGTATGTGTATGTGTATGTGTATGTTTATTTATATGTCTATGTGTATGTGTATGTGTACATTGTTACGAGAAAGGAGATAAGGAAGAGATTTTACACACACACTCTCACAATAAAAGAGGAGCACACACATAGAGTGAGGCAAGGAATAATGATCTTTTTCTTCTTTTATTACATAAAAGGAATGCACAAGAGTGAGCTAAAACAACAAACAAAAAGTGCAATATATAAAGGACAGTACATATGGGAAAATCCTAATGTCTGTGAATGAGTGAGCTAGCAAGAAACAAATATGACATTAGTCTTGGTAGATAAATCTAGTGAAACTCAATAAAGTATCCCTTAAATATACTGGCATGACCACTATACATTTTAGAGAAATCAAAAAGTGATACGTGTCATCCTGGATCATCACATGTTGAGCTTGATATCTCAATACTACCTCTGAAGCTCACTATCATGTGTTGTAATGCAAGCATCTTGCACAACTTCTTCAACTGCTCACCTCCAAGTGCTTTGGTGAAAATATCAAAAACCTGCACATCTATCCTCACATAAACAAGGTTAATATCATCTACTCAAAGATTTTCCCTTATTAAATTATAATGTACCTTGATATGCTTTGTTCTAGCATGAAAAATAGGGTTCCATGCTAACTATATACTGCTAAGTATATCACAATAGATGTTGATAGGATTTTGTACTTCCACACCTAAATTTGCAAGTAGCATCTCTACCTAGGATGCTTCACATGCTGCCATTGCAGCACCTCTATACTCAGCCTCTATACTGAGCAAAGCAACAGTGGGTTGCTTCTTACTGCTCCATGTAATATCTGCACTCCTAAGTGAGAATAGAAATCCATAAGTAGATCTTCTATTTGGAATGCTACCAAACCAATCTGCATTGGTGTATTCATGAACCTGCAAATCTAGACTAGCTTCATAAAACAATGCATAATCCAAAGTAGCACTCACATAATGTATAGTGTGCCTCAATGCATCTAAAGGCGGCTTCTTGGCAACTTGTATAAATTGTTTTTGAAGTCCAACAGTGTCGCTTAGATCAGGCCTTGTAATTGTGAGATATAACATACTTCCCACAATTTTACTTTACATAGTAGCATTTTCCAATGCTTCACCTGATGTAGTATCCAACTTCAAATTCTCATCTAATGGCATAGAAATTGGCTTACAATCTGCCATACCATACTTTTGCAACATACTCAAGGCATATTGCCTTTGTGACATCCATATACTTGTTTTTGTACTTATAAACTCAATGCCCAAGAAGTAGCACATTACATCAAGATATTTCATGTCAAATTCTTGCATAAGAAGTTGCTTTACCTCTTTAATGCTTGCTTCATTGTCACCTCCTATAATCAATTCATCCACATAAATAGCCACAATCGTGATGTCATCATCACCCTTCCTTGCATATGATGAATGATCTGCAATGGTGTTCAAATAATCAACAATCCTTGCATGCCAAGCACGAGGGGCTTCCTTACGTCCATACAAAGCCTTTTGCAAACGGCAATATATTTTGGGTGCTTTGAATCTTCATATCCTTACAACTGGTCCATATAAACTTCTTCTTATAACTCACTGATGTTACCAAGACTCTAGAATGGCTCTGATACCATTGATTGGGGATGATTCTAACACCCCAATGCAACAATGGAAGATGCCCTCCACTAGGTCCAAAAGCAATGATATATTCTCGCTATTCTGCAGATTTCTTTGCACTTGTACAAAGACTTAGAATGAAACTTTGTAGACCTTCAATAGGCTATAAGATCTACTTAGCAAGCTTTAAGTCATCTCAAATGGAAATTTCAGCTGGGAGAACAAGGCAGGCTACCTGTTTGCAACACTCTGCCAATGTGCAAAGATATACCTTTACAAAGTTAGCAATTTCTCACAACTCACTGATTCAAATAACTTGAAACTTTGGAAACGTTAGGGAAACATATGAAAGACCAAATGAAGCTTGAAATTAATGAAAATCATTACAATGATAGAGCAAACAATGTTGTGCAATTTGGTATGATCAGATTTGGAAAAGCCTAACTACACCTCTAGATAGAGAGGAGTGAAATCATGTAAAAATGAGGTAAGCAAGCAAGGGGGCTACTTGCTAGAGTTTATAACATCACCAAACTAAGCGGGAAATGCATGGAATGCATACAATGCAAGATACAAAGCTGGGATAGTGCTTATATAGAGTTTTACTTTTCCTACAATGTAGCTAACCACCCATCAATTAGTGTAGGTGCACTTTTTGGTGACTGATTGATGAGATTTGAATTTGATTGAGTTTGGGGGAGCTTCTAACTTGGTTCAACAACTTTGGGTCATCCTTTTTGGTTGGTCCACTTGCAAAACTCATGGTTGAGCCCTTCTGCATCATTGAAATTCGATTTTCAACATGTATGTGTATGTGTATGTGTATGTGTATGTGTATGTGTATGTGTATGTGTATGTGTATGTGTATGTGTATGTGTATGTGTATGTGTATGTGTATGTGTATGTGAATGTGTATGTGTATGTGTATGTGTATGTGTATGTGTATGTGTATGTGTATGTGTATGTGTATGTGTATGTGTATGTGTATGTGTATGTGTATGTGTATGTGTATGTGTATGTGTATGTGTATGTGTATGTGTATGTGTATGTGTATGTGTATGTGTATGTGTATGTGTATGTGTATGTGTATGTGTATGTGTATGTGTATGTGTATGTGTATGTGTATGTGTATGTGTATGTGTATGTGTATGTGTATGTGTATGTGTATGTGTATGTGTATGTGTATGTGTATGTGTATGTGTATGTGTATGTGTATGTGTATGTGTATGTGTATGTGTTGTGTATGTGTATGTGTATGTGTATGTGTATGTGTATGTGTATGTGTATGTGTATGTGTATGTGTATGTGTATGTGTATGTGTATGTGCATGTGCATGTGTATGTGTATGTGTATGTGCATGTGTATGTGTATGTGTATGTGTATGTGTATGTGTATGTGTATGTGTATGTGTATGTGTATGTGTATGTGTTTGTGTATGTGTGTGTCTATATGTATGTGTGTGTATGTGTATGTGTATGGGTATGTGTTTGCATATGTGTATGTGTGTGCATGTGTGTGCATATGTGTGTGTAGGTGTATGTGTATGTGTATGTGTATGTGTATGTGTATGTGTATGTGTATGTGTATGTGTATGTGTATGTGTATGTGTATGTGTATGTGTATTTGTATGTCTATGTGTATGTGTATGTGTATGTGTGGGTGTATGTGTAGGTGTATGTGTATGTGTATGTGTAGGTGTATGTGTATGTGTAGGTGTATATGTATGTGTATGCATATGTGTATGCATGTGTATGTTTATACATATGCGTATGTGTATGTGTATGTGTAGGTGTATGTGTATGTGTAAGTGTATGTGTAGGTGTACGTGTACGTGTATGTGTACGTGTACGTGTACGTGTACATGTACGTGTACGTGTACGTGTGCGTGTATGCATACACATATGTGTACGTGTACACATATGTGTATGTGTACATGTATGCATATGTGTACGTGTATGTGTACATGTACGTGTACGAGTACGTGTATGTGTACGCATACATGTACATGTAGGTGTACGTGTACATGTACGTGTACGTGTACATGTACGTGTACGTGTACGTGTACATGTACCTATACATGTGTGTGTACGTGTATGTGTACATGTACGTGTATGTGTATGTGTATGTCTATGTGTACATGTACATGTACATGTACGTGTATGTGTACGTGTATTTGTACGTGTATGTGTATGTGTATGTGTACGTGTATGTGTACGTGTATGTGTACGTGTATGTGTACGTGTACGCATACTTGTATGTGAACGTTTACGTGTATGTGTACGTGTATGTGTATGTGTATGTGTATGTGTATGTGTATGTGTATGTGTATGTGTATGTGTATGTGTATGTGTATGTGTATGTGTATGTGTATGTGTATGTGTATGTGTATGTGTATGTGTATGTGTATGTGTATGTGTATGTGTATGTGTATGTGTATGTGTATGTGTATGTGTATGTGTATTTGTATGTGTATGTGTATGTGTATGTGTATGTGTATGTGTATGTGTATGTGTATGTGTATGTGTATGTGTATGTGTATGTGTATGTGTATGTGTATGTGAATGTGTATGTGTACGTGTACGTGTATGTGTATGTGTATGTGTGTGTATGTGTATGTGTACGTGTATGTGTATGTGTATGTGTATGTGTATGTGTATGTGTATGTGTATGTGTATGTGTATGTGTATGTGTATGTGTATGTGTATGTGTATGTGTATGTGTATGTGTATGTGTATGTGTATGTGTATGTGTATGTGTATGTGTGTGTATGTGTATGTGTATGTGTATGTATATGTTTATTTATATGTCTATGTGTATGTGTATGTGTACATTGTTACGAGAAAGGAGATAAGGAAGAGAGCTCACATAGAGACTCTCACAATCAAAGAGGAGCACACACATAGAGTGAGGCAAGGAATAATGATCATTTTCTTCTTTTATTACATAAAAGGAATGCACAAGAGTGAGCTAAAACAACAAACAAAAAGTGCAATATATAAGGGATAAGACATATGGGAAAATGCTAATGTTTGTGAATGAGTGAGCTAGCAAGAAACAAATATGACATTAGTCTTGGTAGATAAATCTAGTGAAACTCAATAAAGTATCCCTTAAATATAGTGGCATGACCACTATACATGTTAGAGTAATGAAAAAGTGATACGTGTCATCCTGGATCATCACATGTTGAGATTGATATCTCAATACTCCCCCTGAACCTCAACATCATGTGCTATAATGCAAGCATCTTGCACAACTTCTTCAACTGCTCACCTCCAAGTGCTTTGGTGAAAATATCAAAAACTTGCACATCTATCCTCACATAAACAAGGTTGATATCATCTACTAAAACCTTTTCCCTGATGAAATTATAATGTACCTTGATATGCTTTGTTCTAGCATGAAAAATAGGGTTCCATGCTAACTATATACTGCTAAGTATATCACAATAGATGTTGATAGGATTTTGTACTTCCACACCTAAATTTGCAAGTAGCATTCCTACCTAGGATGCTTCACATGCTGGCATTGCAGCACCTCTATACGCAGCGTCTATACTCAGCAAAGCAACAGTGGGTTGCTTATTACTGCTCCATGTAATAGCTGCACTCGCAAGTGAGAATAGAAATCCACTAGTAGATCTTCTATCTGGAATGCTACCAACCCAATTTGCATTGGTGTATTCATGAACCTGCAAATCTAGACTAGCTTCATAAAACAATGCATAATCCAAAGTAGCACTCACATAATGTATAGTGTGCCTCAATGCATCTAAAGGCGGCTTCTTGGCAACTTGTATAAATTGTTTTCGAAGTCCAACAGTGTCGTTTAGATCAGGCCTTGTAATTGTGAGATATAAAAGACTTCCCACAATTTTACTTTACATAGTAGCATTTTCCAATGCTTCACCTGATGTAGTATCCAACTTCAAATTCTCATCTAATGGCATAGAAATTGGCTTACAATCTTCCATACCATATTTTTGCAACATACTCAAGGCATATTGCCTTTGTGACATCCATATACTAATTTTTGTACGTATAAACTCAATGCCCAAGAAGTAGCACATCACACCAAGATATTTCATGTGAAATTGTTGCATAAGAAGTTGCTTTACCTCTTTAATGCTTGCTTCATTGTCACCTCCTATAATCAATTCATCCACATAAATAGCCACAATCGTGATGTCATCATCACCCTTCCTTGCATATGATGAATGATCTGCAATGGTGTTCAAATAATCAACAATCCTTGCATGCCAAGCACGAGGGGCTTCTTTAAGTCCAAACAAAGCCTTTTGCAAACCGCAATATATTTTGGGTGCTTTGAATCTTCATATCCTTACGGCTGGTCCATATAAACTTCTTCCTATAACTCACCATGTAGGAAAGCATTCTTCACATCCATCTGATGCAAAGTCCATCCTTTTGCTATAGCAAATGCAAAAGTTCTTTGATAGTAGATATTTTAGCTATAGGGTTGAATGTTTCCTCATAATCAATGCCATATGTCTGTGCATATCCTTTTGCTACCAATCATGCTTTGTACTTGCTTCTACCATCAACATTCTACTTTCTTGGGTCACTACTCCTTGTATCATCTACATGTGCCTTTCTTACTCCTAGAGTCTTCACAGAGGGCAATCAAATTTCCTCATCAAGACTTTTTTCTGAATCACTTGAATCTCCATCAATGTCTTCAAAACTTGTAGATGTTTTACTTTGAGAAGAAAGCTTCTCTTTACCTTTCTTGGATGTATTTGATGAATTCATTGGACTGAAATTTCTACACGATCTTCCATTCCATGGATTTGAATTGGATTTATTATTTGGTCATGCATATGATCCACTCAAAACTTGAGATTCTCCACTTGATTTTTCAACATTTTCTTTGTCATTTGGTTCAAGATTAAGTCCATCTTTGGCATCTGCATAGAAGCTTGACATTTCATCAAACCCCACATCTCTACTTACCTTCACATGTCATGTGAGTGGGTTATAACATTTATATCCCTTTTTATCAAGGGAGTATATAATGAAGATACATTTATTTGCTTTTGGATCAAGCTTTGTCCTCAACTCATCTAGAATATGTACATATGCAATACAACCAAAAACTTTATATGTGATAAGTTTGGCTTTTTACCTGTGAACTTCTCTTCAGGTGTAACTTGATGTACAGTGGTAGTCAAAGTTTTGTTCATGACGTATAGAGAAATGTGCATAGCTTCTACCCAATAACAATGAGGCATATCCTTCTCAGCCATCAAGGCTCTTGGTATTTCTGCAATATGTCTATTTTGGCATTCAGCAACGCCATTCTGTTGTGGTGTTTCCCTCCATGAAAACTTTTAAAAAAGTTGTTGAACTCATTTGACATGTATTCACCTCCTCCATCAGACCTTAATGTTTGAATATACTTTCCTATCTATTTTTGCACCATAGACTTAAAATTCTAGAAGTGAGTGAACACCTCACTCTTCTCTTTCATGAAACATACCCATACTTTTTGTGTATGTTCATCAATCTCCTTTAACTGCATCAATTTCAGCCTCTGCAAGTTTGCATGTTCGATTTGTTTGTGCCAGATCTCTATATCAGCAATAACTCCTATGCCTTTTGCAAACATGGTTGCATTCATTTTAAGAATTTTCACATTTAAGGTGAACATCCTACCCACTTTGTTTCCTTTGGCAATCAATCGTCCATACTATTTGTATGCTTCTACATATAACCCATCAGTATTGAGCCTAAATTGTAAGACCTAGTCAACCATTTGTCCAACAGAAACCAGATTCTTTATTATATTTGGAAGATGCTATGTTTCCTGTATGCTTGATAGGGTATGATATGTCATCACCTATTTCAACATATCCAAGAACTCACAATTTTTGCAAACTACTAAACCATTCTGCAGGACTGTTCATGTGATTTGGAGAACCTAAATCAACATACTAGACATTATCATTCGATTTTGAAACATCAGTAGACATTGTATTCATCATGTGATGTTGAACCATGAATAGCTTCTAAGAATCATCTGCACTTTTGGATGCATAGTTGTTTTGCTACCTTTTATTATCTTCATTCTTCAACCTACAATCACATTCAAAGTCTCCAGGTTTACCACAATTCCAACATCCTTTATTGTCATTGCCTAAATCATTTATTTGAAATCTTTTGCGGCCTCTTTGGCTCCCTCTGCCTTGAAACTATCCTCTATCTCCTGCACGATTCTGATGTTGACCTTGGTCTTGGTTATTGTTTGCTCTTCCACTTCTGAAGCCTCAACCTCTACCTCTTCCTCTACTAGAGTAAAATACCTTCTTAGAACTAATATTTCCTTGGGATTTTGAGTCCTCACAAAGATTCTTTACTTCAATAACCAGCATGGACACCATATCAACAAAATTCAGAATAATTTTCCTGATCTAAATAGATGTTTTGAACTGCTTATATGAAGCTCCTACACCACAAAGGCATACTTGCACCTTATCATCATCCTCTACATTCATGCCAATAGATGCAGAGACTCACATATGCTTTTGATTTTCAAGGTGTACTCACTTACCGACATGCCCTTTTTCTCCAATGTATGCAGCTCGTTCTTGAGTTGCAATTTTCATGCCTTTGTATTGGTCTCATAAAATGTGGCCAAATTGTTCCAAGCCTCTTTCAGAGTCTTGGCATCCTATATGTGCCCAAGCATGCTATCTTGTATGCTAAAAGATAGCCAATACATTAACTTTCGTGCTCCTTGATTCCATTCCTCATATGCTCTTAATTATTCCATAGTCTAATTCTTCTCTAGTAACTATGGAGCATTTTTGTTCTCTCCTTCGATGTACTTCTAGTAGCCCATTCCCATCATGAAATTCATCATTCAGAATCTCTAAGCATGGAAGTTGTTCTTGGCCAGCTTATCGCTGATAAATTGACTCATTCCATTTGCATTTGTCTTTTCTATAGTAGCTTAGTGCACTACAAAAACACTACAAGTAGTACTTTTGCTTGAACACTATCACACTTTGAAGTGCTAAGTCGGTCTCAAAAAAACATAGTTTTTGTGTATCAATAGTACACAAAATGACTTGAAATTTTGGATCTAGAATATATGAGTGTTTTCAAAGAGGATGCAAGTTATAGTTTTGCAAAAATGACCTAGTTTTTCTATGTGTCCTGACTTGTAAGCTCAAAATAGAGGTCGAGATGGCTCCAAAATAGAGATCAAGATGATGCCTTCTACCTTCATGTCCATATTCATAGCAATCAAAGGTCGTTTGTGAATTGCACTTTGTCCATGCCTTCTTACCTACACTTCACTATCGGCCTTCTCCATGAGCTCTCCACAACCACATTGGCTCTGATACCATGTCACGAGAAAGCAGATAAGGAAGAGAGCTCATACACACACTCTCACAATCAAAGAGGAGCACACACACAAATTGAGCCATAAAAGAATGATCTTCTTCTTCTTCAATTACATACATGGAATGTACAAGAATTACCTAAAACAACAATACAAGTGCACTATATAAAGAATAGAACATATGGAAAATTCCTAATGTCCAGGAATGAGTGAGTTAGCAAGAAACGAATGTGCCATCACTCTCACTAGATAAATCTACTAAAACGCAATAAACTGTCCTTGACATATACCGGCATGACCAATATACATGGTAGAGAAATGGAAAAGTGATACATGTCATCCTCGATTATCACATGTTGAGCTTGATATCTCAACATACGTGCATGTGATTGCTTCTATGTATGTGCATGTGTATGTGAATGTGCATGTGTATGTGTATGTGCACATGTAGGTCCATGTGTATGTGTAAGTGTATGTGTATGTGTATGTGTATACGCATGCGTACATGTATGGGTATGGGTATGTGTATGGGTATGCATATGCATATGTGTATGCGTATGCATATGCGTATGTGTATGCATATGTGTATGCGTATGCGTATGCGTATGTGTATGCCTATGCATATGCATATGCGTATGCGTATGCATATGCGTATGCGTATGCATATGCGTATGCGTATGCGTATGCATATGTGTATGCGTATGC
>CM035435.1:49070445-49155445 GCA_020310875.1 Ceratopteris richardii
CCGTTGCTAGTTGTTTCTTTGACATCCGTGAGATGGTCTTCTTCCCTCGCATGATAACATATCCACTAGTGCTCCTCTTGTCATCTTTGGAACTTGGCGAATCAGCATCACAATAAGATTGTACATTTAATCCATCATCATATAGATAATATAAACCTTCATTCACTCATCCTTTGAGGTACCTGAGTACCCTTTTGGCTACAACAAGATGAGGTACTCTTGGTGCTTGCAAAAATTGAGAGAACACTCCAACTACATGTGCAGTATCTGGTCTTGTCATAGTAGCATACAAGAGAGATACAATTATTGACCTATACATGGTGACATATGCTCAAGGCAAAGGATCAAATGCCGGCTCTGTCCATAGAAGAAGAGGAATTACATTAACTACTTAGAGTATTTCATTATGTCAACAGTGATTTTTATCACTAAAACAATGTAATATATGTATATACTTCCGATTACCAAAAGTGTGACTCCATTTTGTGCAAGCCGAGGAGTCCTCAAGCTTGAGGATTCCAAGTAGAAAGCTCACACCAATTTTTGTAATTTTTGGAAGTCGTTAGATAGTTCAAATTAGATATAGAACCTATTTTTTAACTATGTCAGTCACTAGATGTGAAACCAATCAAAACTAGGCAAAAACTATAAATAGAGCTAGAGAGCTCATTTTCAGGTTGTTGAACTTATGAGCTAGTAAATAGAAGAGCTATTGTAATTAGTTGATAATGAATATGAGTATGAATTCTTTCCTTGCCTTCCATTGATCTCCATCATGACTTTCTTTGTGTGTGTGTATTGATGTGTGTCTATGCTAATTGCATTTCTCACCATCTTGTTCATGCACATCACTTGCTCTTGATCTTTGTATTGGGCTAACCTCTCCGTGGATTGACAATTATGAGGTGGAGCTCCTCAGGTTGGTACCTTCCATTGTGCTATAGTGACACCAAATTTGGCATTGTTCCTGAGGACGAGCTCCAGTTTGAGTATGTGATGGTAAATGTGTTGGAGAAAAGCATTGGAAGGTGAAATTTCCTTGTTGTTTTGTTGTTTTGTTGTTTGTAGTTAGTTTTGCACACTTTTACTCACACTATCCCTCTAGAATCATTCCCTATCATTATCTCAAATTCCAAAAAATCACCAAAAATTAGTCATATTCCCTCTTTCTCTTGTCTTTCCCTCATTTGTGTGGGTGCGAGAGTGAGAGAGAGATTTTGCAGGTGTGTGTTCATGTTTTATGGTGCACTAATCTTGCAGGGCAGCCTCTGGACACCACAGATTTGTAGGAAACACATGTTAAAACTCCATTTTACTCTCAAAAATTTCCGTTGAGGCTGACCATCACGACTGTCAGACTAAGGTATGAATTTGGGGAAACTCTTTGCATGAAAGGAGCCTAGGTAAGCGCTTGCATAGATCCATGATTAGTTTTTTGAAATTGCATCATTTTCTAACCATTGTGATTATGACACATCATCGCGACTACATCTGACCATCACGATGATCAATGACCATCGTGGCGATTGGCTCATGCCATCGCGATCGAGTCTCACCATTGCGACAGTAACTCACCATCATGCGATGGTGCTTGACAATCGTGATCCTGACTGGCCGTTGTGGCTTGATCATCGCAATTCTGCTTGACCATCATGGCCTTGACTGTTGTCCTCTAACCATCGTGAGCTAATCATCGCGATTATCAGTGATCATCGTAGCTTGACCGTCGTGACTTGATCATCACGATCTTGACTGATCGTAGCGATCTTGATTGACCGTCATGACTTGACCATCACGATTGTGTCTGATCATCATGATCTCTGACCATCATGGGTGTCACACCATCATGATAGTGACACACCATTGCGATTGTGTCTGACCATCACGAGTGTTAGGCAAAACACTAGAATTAGGGTTTTTCAAATATTTTCAAATTTTTGGGGTATTTTTTGGCCATTAGTTGTGAACCCTTGTGTGTGGGGCATAGGGCAAGGGGAGAAGCAGACAAGTACCTTGAATTCTGGGGCAAAGCCAAAACAGTTGCTTTTTAAGTTTAGGAGAACACAATAAGTGGAATTTCCATTTCTTTATTTTTTGACGATTTCCTTGAGAAAAAATACATTGTGATAAACGGAATTTCTTAGGACTCCTAGAGTTGCAAGGATTTTCCCTAGTTCATGGAGTAATAATTGGTCAACGAGGGAAAATGCAAGTGGGTATAGGGATCAAGCCGAAAGGAATTTTGTGATGTGAATACACAATGCTCAAATGAGTTAAAGTCAAACATATTAAATCGATTCCTTGCAATAAATTTTAACAAGACAAGAACCTCTAAAGAAAATGCACAAAGAACTAAGTGATTGACCTAATCAAAGGGGTGAGCAAGATAAGGTGAGATTAGGATTAATGAACCTGAGATCTAGAAAATACTTAGGGAAAAGCGATAAACAGATTGTTTGCTCTTTTGAGGCTAGTGTGAGGATTACAACACGATCGTGGGCTCAATAGCTAAGTTGTTATCCATACGAGGTTACTTTAGACACGAGTGACTCGGATATGTCTTTCATCACGGGTAAACCAAGGGTGTCATTTAATGTAGCCCATCTAGAGAAGACAGAGGGACCCTACAAGACTCAGTTGGAATATATCCCTACGAATAGGTTGTTGCAGGAGCAAACACGATTTATGAACTAAAGGACCCAGAGGTTCTAGGGAAGGTTGTATACTTAGATGACACCTCAGAACGAGTGTATAAGGTTACAGAACATGGTCGTCATGCATATACATGGGGAGGAGAATTAGTTTTCCTCTACTAAGATCTCAAGTATCCAAGGATAGTTTGGGTATCGGCACATCTCAAGGACATAGAGAGAAGAACAAGGAAGTTGCAGAGAGTAGTTTTATCCATTGTACAGGGAGGGAGAGGGCCCCTACTGAGAATGGGAGGGCTAAAGAGAACCACTCAGGGATCATAGGGCTCATAGGGTGGGGGCGGCTTTCCCCTACCTAGGCCTCGAGACCACCCTCGAACCCTGAGGCCTACTCAATTATTGGAGGCAATGAAGAATTGTTTGACAGATCGGGAGATCCCTATGAGCACGTAGCAGAATTCAAGTAGGTGCTATAGGCTGAACAAGTCAAAGACATGTTTACACAATTTAATGCCTTTTGACTCACTCTAAAGGGTGATGTGTTGGATTGGTTTTGATGATTACACTAGCTCTAGTTTAGAGACATCCACCACATGATGGAGTCCTTTACTACAGAGTTTTCCAAGAGTGGAATCAGGCACAACACGTCTTCCTTGATACACACATTCAAACAAAACCCTCAAGAGACAATAAGAATGGCCGATCAAAGATTCAAGTGTTACATAGAGAGATGCCCCCCATTGGAAGTATCCACTCAAGCCAAATTGATAGCTTTGTTCATAGACGGTCTATTGAGTGCTAAGTTGAGATCATACGTCTTCCTAAAGGAGCCAAGAGCCTTGGATCAATGTTTAGGTATCTGTGTACACATAGACTATAACTCGGGAGATAAGCTAGAACTTTCTAAGGTTCACAAAGTTTTGGATAACACTACAAAGACTTCATCTAGACATTTGAATTCAAAAGAGGACTTAGCAAAACAAGTGGCCAAATGATTGGGAGTCTCTAGCAAACTAGGCCTCAAATTACCCCCCCCCCCCCCCAAGGTGTTATACTTGTGGGTGTGACCATATGGCAGACATGTGTCCACATGCACTGCAACCCATAGGAAACTCCAATGGAATGTACTATACCATAGAATGTAGGTACACTCACCACACAGCACAGGAATTTCCACATAATAAACAAGTGGTTAGGCAGAGCTACCCTCAGCAATATCAGCTAGGTAGATACCAAGGGTAGTACTAGCCACAACAGTATTATCATGCCCCCCTCAGTATCAAGTGCCATATCAAGCATAGCCTAGACCTCAACCTGTCCTAGGACAACAACCTACACCCCCTCCCAATGTAGTTTTAATGAAGTATGCCACATCGGAGGAGAATTCAAATATGGCCTTAGTACCCACGACCCCTTTGATCACAGATAATGATCCTAATGCAAACAGCTTTGACTCCACCCACGTGGATAGCCCACCAGCCTACTATACGGAGTCATTGAAAAACTTAGACCCTTACTATGAGAACCCTGTGTATGAGCAAAACTAGGAACCGGATTACGCTCAAGTCATATATACAAATCCCAACCCAAGACCATAGGCTAGACAACTAAGACCACAGGTACCCAAAGGACCATGTTTTAAATGCCAAGGAGACCACTTCATATGAGATTGCCCACATGCCGCAACTGCAGTGTAGTCACTATAGCTCAGTGATGAGTAGCACCTCCTTTAATGTCAATCCGGGAAGACGTGAGGATGGTATGAAGACCTCGAGCAAGTGGCGGCACAAGTGCGTGAGTGAGAAGCACACTAGCATGCACACACATACACACACACGTGCACACACGGCAAGACAAAGAGTGAGAATCAATGGAGTTCTTAGATTTCTTTTCAAGAAGCTCTTACAAGTTTGTTTCAATTACAATCCAACCTCAAAAATGAGCTCTCTAGCTCCTTTTATAGCTTTTGACTAGCTTTGGCCCTGTTCAGACCTAGTGTACGGCCTAGTTAAAAATTAGGTTCCAGGGCTTATTTGAGGGCTCAAACGAGATCTAAAAATTACGAAAATTGGCAGGTAGATACTTCTAAAGCTCCTCAAGCTCAAGGACTCCTTGGCTCGCACAAAATGGAGCTACAAAAATATGAAATGGTATTTACAATGGTGTTTAGTGATGAGAATCACTTTTAATTGGTGTAAGGGTTTTTGAAAAGTTAAAGGGTTGCCTAAGTGCTAGATTTGCATGAATGCGCATACTTGTTTCTTCATGAGGAAAATTATTGGCCTACTTGCCAGATCTTCTTTGACTGCCATGTTTGCTTGTGCTGTCCCTTCGCTCTGACTCTCTTCATCTTGTGGCTCCTTCGGTTCCCTGACTGCTGCCAACACCCCCCCCACTCTCGCGTCTGTCGCCCCTGACAGACCCTTGTCTAGAGGATTTTTGAACATAGTATTGGACGACATCGGAGGCTAGGTGGTGTTCTTCGAGTCGCAAGCCGCGTGCTAGATCTGTGAGAAAATCATCCCAATTCACAGGTCCGGGAACATCTGGATGAGGCACCCTCAATTGTTCTGAGTAAATGGTTCTCTCCACAGCAAATAATTGGAGGAGATGTGATGGTCTGGGTATAAAGATTTCGGAGTGATATTCCCAGAATCCTGTGATGAACATCTCCTCAAATGTCTGTTTAAAGCAGGCTGGGAGGTACTTGATTCTGGCGTGCCAAGCATATATTACTTCAATTGACGGGGTGGTACTCATATCGTACACTAGATCCTGGTTTCCTGTCACAAAGCCTGCACCTGAGAAGTGAGGGTCCTTAATGTTCTTAAACGTCCTGAAAGTGATCAGCATTAATTCAAATATTTTCATACACATCTGGGCCATCACATCAGGATTATTGCGTAGCGGAGTACTCTAGTGACGAATTGTAGAAATCATGTAGTTGACCGTGGGGGGTCCTTGTGGAGGTGCTAGATAAACATAATTCAACCATTTTGCACAGGCTTTGATGTCTCTGACGGCAATAGTGAATTCAGGCCAGGTGCGTCGTCGAAGAACTGGAATGTAACAAGGGTTATACTTAATAAACAACGGCATATTATTCCAGGTTCGGACCATTTCTGGATACGTTTCCAAAAGCCTGATTCTCCAGGTGGGTTGATGGATGGACCCACGCTGAGCACTTTCCGGTATATCATCTGGACCAAATTGTGTAGCAAATGTGGGAGGCTTGCCACATTGTCGTTGAATCTCCGCGTTGTAATCGGCCAAAAGTATACAGAATGGCACATATTGGTCATTATTGGTGCCGATCCATCTATGATGAGACATGCTTCTGAAATATTCAGACTTTATGACAGTTTCTTCTAAGTTCGCTAGTGATTGGATCTGAATGGCCACCCGTTCTTCGTAGGTGTTTGCTGTCCTTTCCAGTGTCTGAAGCCACTCGGGTGCTTCCACTTCCAATGTGTCTAGTCCCTCTGAGGTTCGCCGCCCGCCTGGCATTGGCATAGGAACATATGGTTCTTCATACGAATCATCTACCTCAATAGGGACCAACTCTTTTGGCTCTGGTTCTACCACTGGAGATGGCTGCCTCTCGTATGTCAGTAACCTCTTTTGTAATTCTGCTACCTGCTCTGTTAAGGCCTTTACTTCGTCTGAGGTAGAGGTTGATGGGACACTCTTCGGTTGTTCTTCCTGTTCCTTAAGTCTGCTCTGTAGTGTGTCACGTTCTCGTTCCAAGTCATCATGGGCTTCCAAGAGATCTGCATAACTTTCCAAAATGGTTTTCATCGTCTCCGTGGGGACTGCTTTGAACTGCTCTGGATCTATCTCGTGGGGAGAGCCTTCCATTGCCGCTTCCAGATTCTCTTCATTTTGTTTTTGCAGTCTTTTGTTCTCTTCCAGTGCTGTGGCCATGTGTTTCCTGAGTAGCGCCAAGTTACGTCTGACTCGCAGGTTATCGGCCTGGTATACTTCGAGCAAGGCTTCTAGTTGTTTGACGCCTGATTCTATCGATGGTTGGGGTGCCTCCAATAGTGTTTGGTGAGCCTGTTCAAGCGTTGTATAGCGTTGATTCACTTCTGCATTTTCCTCTTGTAGAATTTGAAATTGCCTTTGTACGTTCTAGTGGTGAGTTGTCAGTTGTTGATACCGGCCGTCTAGAGCTCTGTACTCATTCTGAAGCTGATATACACATTGATTTAATGCTAAAAATATGCTATTTACATTAATGATGCTGGGAGGGGTGAAGATGCAGGGGGAATGGGGGCAAGAAAGGGAGTTGTGAATAATGTGGATGCAAGTGGAGATGTGGGTGGAGGGGGTATGGGAGATGAAGGTGGCATGGGGGGAGGGAGCGGTGCTGTGGCAGGAGATGTTTCCATAGTGTCAATTGTTTGAGTGATTGTGTAGATGGGGATCGTGGGTGGAGTGGATGTGACGTCAGTGAAAAGAGTGGTGAAAGTGGGCATGGTGACTCCCCCGAATTGGATTCCCGGGGAGAGTGGAATTCCCATGACAATGGTGGTGGTAGTGAGTGTGGTGGTGCTAGTGTCATGTGGTGGAGTGAGTTGTGTAGTGAGAGGTGGGGAGGGTGGTGACAGTGGTGCTTCCTGATGTTCGTCTGCTTGCGTTGTCTCTCCTGGTGCTGATACATTGATATGAATTTGTTTCCCGGACCTCATGGGACGAGCGGGAACCCTCTTCTCAAATCTGTGAATGTAGGCCATTGCCTCATGGATGGCCTCATCCAATCCTACTGCATCGGCATGAAGGTTTATGGACTCAATGAACAAATCGTCCACACCTTCCTCAGCTAGCAACTGGTTCATGAGTTTCTTGCCCGATTCCAGTGACATCTTATGCTGTTCTTGAACTAGTTGCATGGTTCGATATAGTCTTTTGATTTGTGCCGAATACGCAGGGGCACTTGCCAGCTCTGAAAGCTCGTCATATTCTTGTTCCTCGTAGGCTTCTTCTTCTTGTTCTGTCTCTTGTTCCTCGACTTCGACTTCTACCACTTCTGGTCGGGTGGGGGCTGATGTTTTTGTCTGGGGTTGTGGTTCCTGAGCACGTTCTGTTTCCGTCTCGAGATTAGAATCATAGATCAGTCGGGCTACTTCTTCATCCGTGAGATCATTTAGAGTAAAACCCTGTGGGAATTCCAGATCTGATGGGATGGGTGGAAATACCAGATTAGGTCCATCTGTGCTTGGTCTTGGTAGCCGGATTGTGAATGGCCTAACGCGTCGTGTCTGGGGAGGGGTAATTTCTGGTGTAGTGGTGGCTCCCCTTGGTTGAGCACAGGGTAATTGTACTCCCCCCCTCATCTTCTTTGATGGGGGACCTGCTGCTGATAGTCTTCTCTGGAATTCCTGGGCGCGGGGCCATATGAGTGCCCGCTGAATAGGCACGTCATAGGCCAGACATCGGTAGATTATCTTTGTTAGAGCGCAACATCCATGAAGCACATTTTTCTACTTCTTGTTCCACCTTTGATGGGCTAGGTGGATCTGATCTATGATCCAATGTGGCATGTTGATGGGAAGGCTTTCTGTCTCTGCCAGATACAAGCTGAACCATATTTTCTTTGGGGGCATTGTGAATCTTTCCTAGGCGGGGAAAGCAAAATGTTGCATGACGGTCCGCAGGTGAAGCGCAATGGTAGGTGTCATCGCTACCATATCCTTCAGCTTATTAAGATCTTTGTGTTTCATTTGTCCTGGAACCATGGTTTCCTTTTCAGTGGGGATGTGCATGCCATACATGCCCAACGCTTCTCGTACCAGATTAAGGGTCAGCTTGAATCTTTTAAGCTCATGACCCGGCAGCAGTGAGGGTAACACAAAGGTGCTGTCGCCTCCCTTGGCCCTGCTTGGCGTGATGGTACTGATAAGATATGAACATCGTAAGAAATCCGGCTTTGGTAAGTGGGCCCTGAAATAACTGTCCACACCGACTTTGGTCCAAACTGATCGCATGACTTCGGCGTTTTGATAGCTTTCAAACTCACGCGTGAAAAAGTGGTAACATCCCCATTTACCATTAAATTCCAATTCTGCTTCCCAGAAATAGGTTCCATCGCCCAATGGTCCAGCGACATCACTGAACCAGTGAGCGTGTTTACCTACTTGAGAGGTGTGCCCTTGAGGAGGATCCTGAATGGGGAGCACATGCACAGCTTGAAGTTCTTGCGGCCTTGCGGTGAGATGTGGCTCGAGGAGGAGTGTTTCTATGTCCACAATCTGTGCACCGGATCTGGCTTGAGAACTGGCACCTCTTGCTTCTGCCATGGCCCTGCTTGCTGGTTGGTTCTGTGAGAATGAGAATATAGAACCACGTGTTAACATCGTAATAGACAGAATAAATCCGTTGTTGTCCCCGTTACAACATTAACATGAGGTAGATGGTGAGTTAGTGGTTAGTAAGTGCACGAAGACAGTGTGTGTAGTTAATGCTTGGGTAGTCCTAGGAGACTAATGCAGTTAGTAAGTGGGGGTGAATTTACAAATTGGGGTCGGGGGGTTTATTACAGGTCTTAGGCTGCCAAATGCAGTGGATGGGTTTTGTTCTTGGTTTCGTAGAGACTCTAGAGAGCTTTATAGGTGTATCGTCTTGAAATTGAGGCTTTTTAGGGACCCATTTACAAGCGATTATGTTCGTGCTCATGGGCCTTGGTGTGTTCCTGAGTGTTGGAAACGAGTGAATGCTGGCTGTGCGAGTGAATGGGTTACGCTCTATAGGTTGTGGCCTCGGCGTAGCTATTTGCACCCGCAAACAAGCCTAGGCACCCAAATTTGTCTTGATTGTGGGCTAGCCTTCATCGACTTCTTGGGCACCCAAATAGATTTCACGTTAGCAGATGAATTTCTGAAAGACTTCTTATTAGTGTCGTGTTGTCGATTACTAATAAGAGGCTTTGCCCGTGTGGTTGGCTTGAGTGCAACCGGGTGTTCGCCTTTCCGCACCCACACTTGGTTCACTTGCTGAGACATTTTGCTGCGCAGGTACTTTTGATCTCCGGCATAGGTAGTACTCTACTTCTTCTGCCTTTGATCCACCTTTGGTGGCTGCCTCCTTCGGGCCTTTGGAAAAGAAGGGAGTTCCGTTGCATCCCTGACTCCTTGTTTGAGAATATCCTTCCTCTGCAACACATAGTTTTGGACAAGAACAACATGGTCAACTTCATGTGCACCCCTGGAGGGACCAGGAGTCTGTGCCTTTCCTAGTTCCTTGAGTGCTCCATTATCTAACTCTACTATAATTCGACTATGATTGACCCATACCTGAAGAAGTCCACTTCTTAGGTTTAAGTTGACTGCTTGGTCATAGATCCAGTCTTGACCCAAGACAAGGGGTTCCGTGAGGTCCTCATCTTGACACACTAGTACTTTAACTGTCATTGCCTCCTCATGAATATAGAGGGGAAGTTCCTCTTCGCCCATCCAAGGGGTTTCCACGCCTCCCAATCCTATGAGATATGCTTCCACAGGATTGACAGTTAACTACAACTCTTGACAGTAAGACAATTTAACAGCACTAGTGGCTGCACCTGAGTCAATCAAGGCTCTTACGGTCCTTGCACTCTTTCCTTGTCCTATATCTAGGGTCATGAAAGGACGTCGATCAATTATCCTATGTGAGCTTGTTCCTGTGACTCCACACATGGCCATAGGATATCCTTGATCTGCGTATGCATCTTGCCTAGGGTGCTCTCTACCTTGTCTTCTTAATTTCATCCTTCTGATGCGTTCTAAAG
This sequence comes from Ceratopteris richardii, assembly GCA_020310875.1. Classification (NCBI taxonomy): domain Eukaryota; kingdom Viridiplantae; phylum Streptophyta; class Polypodiopsida; order Polypodiales; family Pteridaceae; genus Ceratopteris; species Ceratopteris richardii. Next base: position 49,080,862 of record CM035435.1, read on the forward strand.
CTTTTGCTTGAGCTTATTCTTGAATTCGCTTTTCTTCCTCTTTGCGTTTCTTAGCAGTGTTGAGTCGACTGAGCATTTCCTCCGTGAGGGGTTCCTGATACAACTTGACTCTGCATCCGCTAATATAGTTTGGGAGAACATCACCTTCTAATGAGGCCAGTTGTACTGCTCCACTCGTGGAGATCCTATTGATGATCATAGGTCCGTAGCCTCTCTTTTCTAGCTTCCTTGCGTGTTGTTTCAGTGTATAGACTAAAACTAGATCTCCTGCTTTCAAGCCCTTATCCTTCACATGGGCATCAAAGTATGCCTTCTGCCTCTTCTTAGCTGCATAGATTCCTGCAGCTGCTCTCAGTCTTGTTTCTCCTAATCGTTCAAGGTCAAAAAGTCTAGAGGAGAGTTCATGACCCATCCACTCGTGCTCTTGTGCTACTTTCAATGTAGGAATTAAGAAGTCCAAGGGTAGCACAACGTTTTGGCCAAATACCATCTGAAAGGGGGTGGCTTGGAGTACCGTTTTGTAGGCGACTCGGTATGCCCAAACAGCATGGTGTAGCTGCTTGTCCCAATCAGAGCGTTTCATGTTCACTAATTTTGTCAGTACATTGCATAAGATCTTATTGGTGCTCTCAGCCTGTCCATTAGCTTGAGGGTGATAGGGGGCACACTTCCTGTGTATTACCAAGAATTCTTGGAGTAGATTCTCAATCACTTCGTTCAAGAAGTGAGTGCCTCTATCACTTACTAGCTCTATAGGTAGCCCATATCTTGTGAATACATTTTCAAACAAGAATTTAGCAGTTGTCTGAGCGTCATTCTTTGTCGTGGCTTTTACCTCTACCCACTTAGTTAGATAGTCTGTTGCAACAATGATGTATTCTGCATGAGAACCCTTAGCTGGGGGATTAATAGGACCTACGAAGTCTATTCCCCACTTAGAGAATGCACGTCCACCCATCATAGGTTTCAGTGGCATCTCATCTTTACGTATAGGATACTGAGTTCTCTGACAGACATCACATCGTTTCACATGGGTATGTGCATCCATGTGAAGGGTCGGCCACCAGAAGCCCGCAAATAGTATTGCCTTGATCACCCGATCTGGTACAAAGTGTCCTCCTGCTACACCTTGGTGAGCAGTTTCCAAAATCTTAAGATACTCACTTTCATGGACACATAGCCTCAGGTAACCGTCTTTACCACGCTTGTATAGATTATCACCAATAAGTGAGTAATCCTGGGCTTCTTGTTCTAAACCCCTTATCCTAGCCAGAGTTATGTCTGGAGGGAATGTTTTCGTTCTCAGGAATGATATTAGTGGTTCACTCCAATCTGGCACAATGGATACTTGATAAAGAGTGGCGTGTTCCACAGGTGGTTTAGTGCAACAGATTGGGCATTCCTTGCACAACCTTTGGACATCAGCTTCCATAGTTGGCCAATGCACTCCAAATCTCCTTAGCGTCTGTAAGGTTCGTTGCTTTGAGTAGTGTTGCTCTAATGCACCTACATGTGCTAAATGCAACCATTTATTGTACTCGTCCTCTTCTACGCAACAAGCCAAGATCCCTTGATCTGTGTGCTTGTACACACTTCCAGCCATGATGTGGTACTTTTGGGCTTTTACAACCTCTCTATTCCGTGTGTTTACCACTGGATGATTAGGTCCGTATGTCAATACTGGTACCAATGGCTTAGCCCACTGCGGCACCACTTCCAAATTAAACAAGTAAGCATCAGGAAGGTCATCTGATACTCCTTGTGGGGCTTCTCCCGATGTGAGCCTAGAGAGATGATCTGCTCTTAAATGAGTCCTCCCTTTCCTTACCACAACCTCAAAGTCATATTCCATGAGCAAGAGAAACCATCTCACTAATCTTTCTGTATTGCATGGCTTGTTTACGAGGTATAGCAATGCCTGATGATCAGTAAAAAAATTTAAACTTATTTGCAAGCAAATAGTGTCTAAATTTCTTAAGTGCATATACCATGCCTAAACCTTCTTGCTCTGTAGTGGTGTAATTCCGTTCAGCTGCATTCAATTGTCTACTGGCATAGGCAATTGGAAGATCCATATTACCTTCACCAGTAGGTTGTGCAAGCACGCATCCAATGGCATAATTGGATGCATCCACATGAACATGAAAAGGCTTATTCCAATCTGGTGTGGTCAAGATTGGTGCTGAACACAACCTTCGTTTAAGCTCCTAGAAGGAATTCTCACATTCATCCGCCCACTCAAAGTTAGTCAGAAGTCCGTACATGGGCTTTGCAATGACAGCATACATGTGAATGAATCGCCGGTAATAACCACAATGCCCCATGAAAGCTTGTACTTCCTTGACATTCTTTGGCCTAGGTAGCTCTGCTATAGCTCTCACTTTCTCTTCGTCAGTAGATATGCCATTGTTAGCTCCGAAAATGGTTGGTTTTGATGCACTAATGTGGTTCTATTTGGCAGGAAAATATTTTTGCTTTCAGTTTGCAGGAGCTTTCGGCATGCAATGTCGCATTAAAATTGGATACTTTGAAGCAGAACATGAGGCCTGGGAACTCTTTGGTAACATAAGAGGAGCTGGTGGTGATAACTAGGACAAGGGGTGGAGGACCTTTCTTTTGTAGGTGGATATTGAAGAGGACAGTTGATTTTGTGTGGCAGCTGGAGCAGAGGAATGGAAGATGGAAAATTATTAAACGAGTGTGCAATCCTCTTCCATTGAAAGCTTATCAAACAACTAGAGTCATGGATATGGGTACGAGAGCCTACGATTGTTTTAATGGATATGACAACCTACTGATTGGACTGGCGAAGAACCCCCTGTTATGCTCTTCCTTGTTTTTTCCCTCAAGCTCACGAAATTGGTAGGATTCTTTGTGTGCTCATTCCAATCAGTGAGAAGGTACATTTGAAACTTTTGGGACAGACCACTAAGCAAATATGAAAGAGTTAGTTTGTGTCGCTGGGGCAAGTGGCTTTATGGCTTCCTGGATGGTGAAACTCTTGCTTGAAAGGGGATACCGTGTTCGTGGTGTAGTGAGATCTCCAGATAACAACGAGAAATGTGGGCATGTGGAAAGGCTTGAAGGTGCAAAGGAAGGGCTTACTCTTTTGAAGGGTGATCTTCTGGATCCAGATTCCCTGTCTGCAGCTATAGATGGATGTTCAGGTGTATTTCACATGGCATGTCCAGTTCCAAGCTACACTTTGACTAATCCGGAGGTGGAGGTTCTCAGTCATGCCATCAAAGGAACATTGAATGTTCTAGAAGCATGCAAAAATTCCAAAGTCAAAAGAATAGTCATGACATCATCTGTGGCTGCAATGGCATTTGATCTTCACAAGCCAAAGGATGCTCCACTCGATGAAAGTTGTTGGAGTGATGAAGATTATCTTAGGGAAAACAATCACTGGTGTATGCTTGGAAAGACAATGGGAGAAAAAGCAGCATGGGACTATTCACAAAAGAATGGACTAGATCTTGTTGTAATCTGTCCGAGCTTGGTTTTAGGGTCCTTGCTGCAGGCAAGCCCGAATACAAGCTCACTTGTTGTATTGAAATTGCTGAATGGTTCTAGCGACTCTTACGAAAACTCCAGCGTTGGAGTTGTTGATGTCAAGGATGTTGCTAATGCTCACCTGCTTGCCTATGAAACAAAGTCTGCTTCAGGAAGATATTTATGTCGCAATAAAACGGTGACAAGGGCTGAGATGATAGAAATAATAAGACGACTTCATCCTGATTACACATTACCAACGAGGATGATCGAACCTCAAATCTCATTATCAATGGCCAAAGAATTCTCACAAAAAAAAATAATTGTTAACGAGCTTGGGCCCAAATATACTCCAGTTGAAACAACAATAAAGGAGACAGTGGAGAGTCTGAAAGAGAAAGGATTGTTCTAACTGATTATCTCCTTTAATCTGTAGTAGCATCAGCTATTCTGATCGATATTTAGAAAATTGTCTTAGTGCCCCATGGTGAATCCAGGCGACTGATGCCATCTTGAATCATATCACAATCTGTTGTCTAAACTGTAGGTTTCTTGGCATAAAATTTAGAGGGCCGCACTCTCCTAACCAAAGAAAGCATTGAATTCACAATGCCGTGTTCAACAGTGAGGATGTTTACACGATCTTGAGTTGTTATAGTAGATCCGCGACGGTACAAGCTCGTCTACCGCTTGGTCTTTGGTCATCGGAACCCATTATGATTTAATGTTCTCTTATGTACAATTCAGACTGTGCGGCGCAAGAAGACATTTTGGAGTGATCAGCCAATTATTATGTGCCATGTCTGCAATACCGTAGATGCCTTCACACTGAGGGGAGGCACTCATTTTTTCTGAAGCCACCCTTAGCCTCACTGCCTACAGTCTGGTATCCCACCCCCCACAGTCTCGTATGATACCAGACCCTTCAGAAGGACAAAAGTTGGGTTCATGTCCGTTTTTTTTGCAGGTCTGACAAGAAGAAACGGAAAAAGGGGGAGTCGGCTGCCACAAGATAAGGAGGGGAGGGCTGGCATTTTGTCTCTCTCTCTCTCTCTCTTGTTTTTCGTACAGGTATCACCGGAGGAGGACTAGAGGAGGAAGCTAGTGGACATGCAAAAAAGGAGGCAGTTCTGCATGACAAAGGCGTGGTCACTCTTGAGTTGAGGAGCATGGGGAATAACAACAGATAAGTGGGAGGCCCCTGAAGGAAGGGGACGAGCGTCATCAGAAAGGAGATCTGGTACTTTTGAGGAGAGAGGTCGAGGGGCCTGGAGGTCATATGTGCATGTAAGTGGAAATAACCGCCATCAAAGGTTGCACGCAGAGGAGAGGTGCAAATCAGAGGGCTCAAAGACAATTAAAGGAGATGTTATCAGGCACTATTGATCAGTGACGAATTTTTCCGAATGGAATTGAGCAGAGTAGGTGGATTCCGAGAACAGAACTGTTTGGGTTTTATCTTAGATATTACGAAGACAAAGGAGTGGGGGTACCTGTTTCAATGGGCGATGAGTTCAGACTGACGGACGTGAGTGCTATTGATCAGCAAGCGATTGCTTTTCTCGGGGCATCAATTAGAGAAGCTAGGTTCTGCTGAAGAATTTGGAGGTGAGAGGCCATTGTTCGGAGGATTTTGGAAGGGGATGTTGACAACAATATCTGCGCAGCCACTTTCAATAATGTTCTGATGCTCAGGGAATAGCACGCTACTTGAGGAAGAGGCGGCCGCTTAAAGTTTGGAGGGGAGAGAACTCATCTCAAAAGGATAACTCGAAGGTACGAAAAATCTGACATCGAATGATGCTTAGTTGCTACGGAAAAGATTCGATCAACAACCTCTGTATAAACTCCAACGTTGCTATCTTTCTGATTCACTGAGGCCAATCGATGTCTTTTCTAACAATTCACAGAAGTTAATTATAGTTTAATTAGATATGCGTTGCAAAACATTTAGCGAAGATGAATTGAGGATGACGATTTGACGTTGATGGAAGGGACAATCTCTGGCAGCAGAAATTATAGCTGCATGCTACAGGTCTGACAGGGAGAGATGTGTCATAAGTACAAGGGCTTCTTCACTTCTGTGTGAGCAGAGGAAAAAGTTTATGAAGATCGATAGTTTTAGCATCATCACCCTGAAATTTTCCATTGCTCGTTTGTATTATGCTCTGTGATTCATCATCATATCTCAAAACATAGTTCTTGCCAAGCAGAGGGATCGCTAGAATAGTAATGCCCAGAATTCATTTTGGAACAGAGAGTGCAGATGGAATAAATTTAATCTGATCTGTTGAAGGCTAATTCGCTTAATGTTTTTGTGAGGTGATACATAAAGCTCGATCTTAGCAGGATAACAACGATGCTGTTCCATAAATCTGATCTGATACGGACATCGAAAATCTGACTGATTGCTGAATCTGGTATGTTCTAACTTTTCCTGAACTAAAACTTATCTTCCAACGCTCTTATAATCGTACTGCTCTAGGGAAAGAGGTTCATTCATTTGACTAAAACTACATGGACGATGACTAATTCAGGAAATTCTGAAGCTTATCTGAATTCGACAGTGCTCTGATGTGCCTCGGACAGTGGAAGTGCTCTTTGGCAGCGCTAATAAATTTATATCTGCTAAAAAAGAACTCTCAGTGTTTCGCGTGCATCCATAACAATGGAACCTATTTAATTCGTTATTGGCGATCGTTTTGTTAGGATTCTATCTCCAAGTTCTCTGCGCATATGAATCCCAGGTGTATTCACCTCATATGGTTCGAATGTAGTGACTTCCAGTATCTACCTTATGTAATAAAGTTGAAATGCTCTCTTGAACTCCCGCGTTATGTTTTGTAAACCGCATATTGTATATGGTTATGTTTATGTGGGCTTCTTAACTTCGATTAGTGGTACTAGTGAATTCTTCCCCCTTGTTGAGAAGATTTTGCTAAGAGTTTTTGGTCTTGATCAATAAAGCTTCAATTATAGAAGATCTTAGGGATGCGTTTCCCTAGGGAATAACCGAAACATCAGGTCCGAACTTTTCAAGGCCTAAGGCTCAAGGGACTATAATTTGGGCGACTACAAATACTCTTTTTCGTCACCCTCCTTTCTTGATCTCCTCGACAGCAGACCTAAAGAAAAATTGGATGTAGGTATATATGTGAGTGTATGTGCGTATGTATGTATAAGTGCACGAGGGTAATTGAAAGAATGGAGCTAAGAGGGAGACTAAGAGAAAGAGAAAGAGAAGAGTGGAACAAGGAGAAATGAACCTCGAGAAGCAATCCATGGACCCTTGGGTCCTCGTTTGCATCCGCATAAAGGACTTCCATTCCCTTCTCACGCTAATATAGTTGGGAGTCCCTTGGGGACTCTGAGGGATAACTGTGGGCTCTAGGTAATCCAATTAGACTGATTTCGAGGGATTTAAACCAAACTAAGCCTCGTATAATCACTTTTTCCGTGGGCTTTAGGACCATATTCATTTTGGTGCGTTTGCTGGGAATAGCTTGGTACGTCTCTATAAGAGAGTGCCATAGGTTCGCCTAGCGCCACAGGTTGGCCGAGCTTGCGGACCCCACGATCTAGTACATGAGCGAGGGGAGCTCATAGTCAGGAGCAACACAAACTCAAAGAGAGGAACGCGCTCAGAGAAGAGCCCTTGAAAGAGAAAGAAGAAGGTGGGAACCGCCAGGTGAGTGGACCTCAATTGGCTCGAAGAAATCAGCCAAAAACGTGTACTCCCGTAGGAGGGTCGCGAATCAAGTACGACAATTCGAAGGAGGGATCCTGAAGCCACGTGTGCTAAATTTTTGGGATCGAAGTGATATTGACATCACACCTCTGTTCGAAATGGCTCAGCGGATTTCAGTTCACTTGGGGGACTTCACCAAGTTTTCAGGTACTTGGGATGAAGATCCGGATAGCTTTATCCAGTTGTTTGAGGTCACCTGTGAGGCCAATGATGTAGTTGACCAGGATCAAAGGTTGAGAATTTTTCCGGCTATTCTCCGTGATGAGGCAGCCAATTGGTATGGGAATCTGACACCACAAGAAGGTGGAACTTATCAGATGCTTAAGGAAGCCTTCTTGGCAAAATTTCGACGACAAGGCTTCCAAGACAGATTGGCCCAACAAATGGATTATTTGTGACAAGGAGTCAATGAGAGCATCGACAACTATATTCAGAGAATGGAAACATTAGTAAGAAAGATGGGCGCGAATGCCCCGAACGATGAGACATTGAAGCGAAGATTCATTTCGGGATTGAGAGATCCTACGGCGCAACAACATATCAGCCTGATAAGACCTGCGACCTTAATGGATGCTAAGGAACAAGCAAGGCTTTGGGAGGAAGTCCAATTATGCCAACAAAGGAAGATGGAGCTATTATACGAGCCTATGGGAGGCCCAGGAAATATACCGATGAAAGATCCAGGTCAAGGAAGTCCCGCATTGACGACCCCAGCTTTTGTAGCTGCCACTAGCACGCCAGGCGAGGCAAAGCCTGCGCTAACTGAAGAACGAATATTGGAATTGGTCACACAAGCTATAAAAGCTGCCACGATAACTCAAGAGACGTACACAGTAAAACCAGAGGTCACAACAAACCCAAATCAAGTGTTTCGATCGAATACATGGTGTGGAAAGTGCCATGGTTACGGCCATTTGGCTTCAGAATGCCCCACAGTTTCGAGAGTATTCACAGATAGGTCGCCATCTAGGATGCGTTGTACTTTTTGTGGAAGAACAAATCACACAGAGGACCGATGTTACAACAAGAGAGCCTATGAAGAGAGGACCATGAAATTAGGAGATACAAGAGAAAGACCTTACACGGGATTGCCCGCTCAAAGTGTCCCACCTACATCTCGTTGGGAAAACAGACCGAATTATGGATATGGTGCTCAGGGTCAAGGAGGAGACTATCCAAGAGGAGCTCCGCGTGATCAAAGAAGAGATGGTCCCATCTAGTGCTGGAGATGTCATGGCTTTGGCCATACCCAATCTAGATGTCCAAACGAAAAGAAGCCAATTGATTATACTCCATTATGTAGGTACTGTAGTGGGGAGGGCCACTTTGATGAAGATTGTCCAAAGCGAAGAGCTGCCGCCGGCAAGGAAAAAGGACCAGTAGGGTCCTCGAACTATGTTGATACTCAGATGCATATCACATCAAGAGCTCAAGAGCACGTTCCTACGATCGGAGTAGTGTTCAAGACGCCGAACCCTCAAGAAGGCTCTAGCTCGTCAATGCACTTTGTGGATGCTTACGAGGCCAAGAAACCACACAAAGATCCAACTGTGGCAGTAGTCACAAGGACTCAAGAGTACTCGAAGAAGAATCCAGGAGGCGAAGGTGAAGAAGGGAGTCAAGAGAGGATAGCTGAACACGAAGAGGTAGAAAACCAAGTTAGAGGACTTGCTGAACAACAAGAGGTTGAGGATGGGGAAGAGGTTGAGATCCTTCCACCAGTGACCAAGGAGTTTGTGCCGGGCATAGCACCATTCCCTAAAAGATTGAAAGCTCCTAAGATTAGAAAGGAAAGACAAAGTTCGGAAGAAGTAGATATTGTAAAGTTGCTCGTTGATACGGAAGTCACGCTGGACATTGGCACATTGCTAAAATGTTCGCCTGTTTATAGGAAACAATTCTACAACGAATATATTAAGAAGCCAAGGAAAGCTCGAGATAAAAATAGACAAGATAAAGATGTCCAAGGGATCATTCAAAGTATTACGACGCAAATTGATTCAAATGCTCCAGCTATGACGGTTGAAATTAAAGGATATGCAGTCCCTGGTGCTCAGGTAGATAGTGGAGCCGCAGTCAACCTGATGACTGAGTTCATGATGAAAGCTTTGGGCCTCAACCACATGGAAGAGACACCGATGTCTTTGAGAATGGCGGATCAAACACAAGTGAAGCCTGTGGGTCTTTTGAAGAATGTAAGTACAGTTGTGGGTGGTCTAGAGTTTAAGGTTGATTATTTGATAGTAAGACCAAGGACCTCGGAGGCTACCTTCTCGATCCTACTTGGACGGCCATGGATGGTGCAAGCAGAATGTGTGCATGACTAGCGCACAGGTTTTATTTCAATAGGGCCAAAATCTGATCGGATTCAGTTGCAAGTATCCCCACCCTCGAGCAACAAGAAGAAGACAATAATAGTCGATGAGATGGAAAAGAAAGAGAAGGAGAAAGCAAGGCACGAGAGTGCACGAGCTAGGTTTTCTTTAAACACGGACACCTACAAGAATCTGCTTCAAGACGGGTTCAACTTGCAGCTCTTTAAAAATCAAGACACGAAGATGGGAGAGTATAAAAATCCATTACTCTATAACGACGATTCAGACCAGGAGTTGCTGGGATGGTTGACACATACAAGAGAATTTGAGTGCTACATGTTGAGTATAGATGCAAGTAAAAATAAAGTTACTCAATCCCTGGAGAAGGGAATTTCAAGAGAAGAGTTGAAACTAGAGTTAGCTCCGGCGATGGAAGTGCAACAGTTGAGAGAAAGAGTTAGAATGCTAGAAGCAGAGATTCTCAAGAGAAGTCGAGAATTGGAAAAGGAAGCGAAGGGTAAGACTAAGGTGTCGGAAGCCATTGCAAAAGCTGAATTGAAGAAACTAGGTTCAATCGAAAGAGAACAAGACAATGATTTACTGGCCAACCATGCACGCGTGATCGGAGAGCACATTCCAATCATAGTGTCATCGAGAAATAAAGACTATTCGCGAGAAGCTCAGTTGGAAAAGTGGGAAGTTTTTCCAGAAAAGTTCTTGAGTGTAGGGTCAGAACTATCAGATGGAGTACGAGACTGCATTAAAACGACACTCAAAAATTTTAGCGAGGCCTTTGCATGGTCGTACAGTGATCTGAGAGGAATTGATCCCCAAATCTGCCAACATTATATAGACTTGGAAGAAGGCACACGACCAATATGCCAACGACTCAGGCGAACGAATCCAGTCTATTCGGAATTGATCAAGCTGGAATTGACCAAATTATTGGAGGCAAGATTTATATATCCCATCGCATCCAGCGAATGGGTATCGCCAATTGTAGTTGTTCCAAAGAAAAATAAGAAAATCCGTATTTGCATAGATTATCGAAAGTTGAACGAGCGCACGAAGAAGGATCATTTCCCCTTGCCATTCACTGATCAAATCTTGGATAGAGTGGCTGGCCATAAATTGTACTCATTTTTGGATGGTTTCAGTGGGTACAACCAAATCCAAATTCATGAAGAGGATCAATCCAAAACTACTTTCACGACAGAATGGGGTACGTATGCATATCGGGTGATGCCATTTGGACTATGCAATGCACCGGCCACATTCCAGAGAGCAATGATAGCTGCATATCAAGACTACCTGCAGGATTGGATGGAGATATTTCTTGATGACTTTGCAATCAGAGGCGACGATGAAAATATGATGGAGAGGATCGAAGCAATTTTAAGAAGAAGCATCGAAAAAGGCATCGCATTGAATCCTGAAAAGTGTACATTTGGAGTACGAAGAGGATTGCTTTTGGGTCATGTCATTTCCGAAAAAGGGATTGCGGTTGACGAGGATAAGGTGGAAAAGATTGGACAACTTCCACCTCCGCAAAATTTGCGACAACTCAGAGGATTTTTGGGCCATGCAAATTATTATCGACGTTTTATATTAAATTTTGCATCTATAGCGGCACCATTGACGAATCTCTTGAGGAAAGACCAACAATACCAATGGACTGGAGAGTGTCAGGTTGCATTCGACTCGATCAAAGAGAGGTTAATAAATGCACCGATTTTGGTAGCACCTGATTGGACGAAGGAATTTCATGTACATACCGACGCTTCTCATACTGCAGTTGGAGCAGTACTATGCCAAGCCGACGAGAAGAAGTTGGACCATCCTATTTACTATGCAAGTCGCAATTTAAATAGCACTGAGAGGAACTACACGACTACGGAGAAGGAGTGTCTCTCGATGATCTTTGCGGTGAACAAGTATCGGTACTATTTGATGGGAAAGCATTTCACTTTTTATGTGGATCACGAAGCCCTTAAGTATATCATTAATAAACCAGAGTTATCAGGACGACTGATGAGGTGGATGCTACTTCTCCAAGAATTCCAGTTCACAGTGGTAACCAGACCAGGCAAAGCACATATATTGGCCGACCATTTATCTCGAATTGTTAATGAGGAGCCAATCTCTGGTGTGCCCGACGATGCTCCTGATGGGCATCTATTCCAGGTGAAAGTTAAAGTACCTTGGTATGCCGATTTGGTGAATTTCTTGTGCACTACTAAATATCCGCCAGGAGCAAGCAAGAGAGAGAAACAAAAACTGTTAGCATTGGCAAAGCACCACAGCATCATTGGGGGGCAACTCTATCGATATTTTGTTCATGAGAGCATTTATCGGAGGTGTCTCGAGGAAGAAGAGGCAAATCTAGTGTTGAGGGCTTTGCATGACGAACCTTGCGGTGGACATTTTGCTGGTGAATTGACGGCAAGGAAGATTTTATTAGCACGGTATTGGTGGCCAACATTGTTCAAGGACTCGCATACATATTGTAAGAAATGTGACAAATGCCAACGAATGGGCAAACCCACATTATCACATGCTGCTCCTCTTACGCCGGTGTTGGCTCTTAAGCCGTTTGAGAAATGGGGAATTGATTTTGTGGGGCCTATTGATCCTCTCTCACGACGAAGATCCAATAGGTATATCTTGGTCTGTACTGATTATGTTACCAAGTGGGTGGAAGCCAAAGCTCTGAAGACTGATCGAGCTGTTGATGTAGCGAAATTTCTGTATGAGCAAATCATCACTCAATTCGGATGCCCGTTGGAGATAGTAAGTGATAGAGGAACCCATTTTGTCAACGAATTGATCGAAGAATTAATGGAACTCTACAAGATCAAACATAGAAAAAGCACCCCATACTATCCAAGGGCAAATGGACAAGTGGAGGTCACCAACAAAATTCTTGAACAGATTCTGACAAAGACAGTAGCTGTGCATAGGAGAGACTGGGATGAGAGACTTTTGGAAGCTTTGTGGGCATATCGAACATCCTACCGAGTGACAACTAAGAGCACTCCGTTCTCTCTAGTATATGGCGAGGAAGCCATTTTCCCTATCGAAAAAGAAGTGCCGACATTAAGAGTGGCCATTGAAGCCAGATTGGGCGAGGAAGAGTCATTGAAGGAAAGGTACATACAATTGGTCAAGCTGGAAGAAAAGAGACTTATCACACAACAAAGTTTGGAAGCTATTCAGAAGAGACGTAAGGAGAGACATGACAAGAATCTCAAAACCTATGTGATTCAGGAAGGGGATTTGGTACTAGTCTATGATAGTAAATATTATAAATTCCCGGGGAAGTTGCAGACAAGATGGGCGGGACCGTTTAAGGTGGTGGAACTCAATTCCAATGGTTCCATGCAAATTCAAGATTTAGGAGAAGAATATGCTCCCGTGAAGGTTAACGCGCTTCGAGTTAAACCATATTTCAAGTGATGTTAGGATGGGAGGAGCCAGACGAGATCCAAACGAAGTGACGAAGTAGACTCCTTGTACATACATGTATAGTATTATATATATATGCGCATATGTAATCTATGATTTGTGTGTCATAAATATCCTTCCTTGCTAGCTCAAGAATCTTAGACTTCTAATTATTTTTCTTATGTCGCGCAGAGACTGTTAAAGCCTAAGTAACAAAATGGCAGACCAAATTACGCAACTCTACTTGTACGAGCTAAGGATATATTTCTCGGACCAAACGTTCGCTCGCATGGACATAGATGTCGACGACTTTGAGACAGAATACGATGTTGAGGAAGCGCATTGGCTGGTATGCTTTATAAACGAGGATTTGGGTGTTGCATTTTACATTGAGTGTTTTGAGGAATACCTAGATCGACATGTAGGATGGGCGGGAGATCGTTACTACTATTTTGATCCCGCGAGGGAAATGCCTAACGAGGAAAACGATATCACATGGGCTTGGGCAGACGTGCTAACGCTAGGAAGTGATGACGGAGCTCCTGAAGTTGAGCCTGACTCGCCTTAGGGAAGTTGTCGGGATGCGAGTATGATGTGAGACCACATGAGACATCCCAGAGACTCACATTCTAGGACACCTAGGGATAGGTATACGAGGGACTAAGGCATAGCTGGCTGTAGTTACCAAGTGAAAAGTCGAATCGATGAATACGTATGTAGTGTCTGTAATTGAGAGAATGTAGTGAAGAGGTGGTTGATCTGTCAAAGGCTAGAGTGTATATGTTTGCATGTATGTGTGGGAACAGTGCGAAAAGTCCCTTTCTTCCTCTTCCTAATTCTCAGGACCTGGGTGAACTAATTTACTATGAAAAGAAAAACGAAAAAAGAAAAGAAAAGAAAAAGAAAATGTGTTGTGTGATCGTACCAATGCGCTATGGTGGACTAGTAGGTGGGTGGATTTATCCTCGCCGGGTGGTTAGGACCACGAGCCGCAGCTAGTTTCGCCATAGGCTTGGGATGTATGTAATTGTGGCTTAGCTACGCGCCATAACGGGTTGGTAGGTGAGTGGAGCCATCGTGGCTGGGTAGTCACGACCAGGAGCCGTATCCAGCTTCGTTATGGGCTAGCTGATATATGTTATGTGTTATCATTGTGTGTTTGTGTGTTGTGCGCTGCATTGCATTGGTAGATGGGTGGAGTCAACCTGATTGGGTGGTCAGGTCCACGAATCGCATCCAGTGTCAATGTAGGCCAACGTGTGATTAAAATAAAATTTTCTTATGAAGTCATTCCCCACTCTTGAGGGGGAGAGAAAGAGAGGAGAGGGTGATGATCGCCTGGAAGGGAACGTTATTTGCTTGTGTGATTGGTATGTGTTGGCTGGCGACAGATCAGCTCACTTTGAATGAACATTCTTGAAGGCACAGAGACTCTATATGTAATTATGGAGGAGGCTTTAGCGAGGTGATGCAACGGTAGTGCTTTATAACTTGTGCGCTCTATCTGAGGGTTTTTCTAGTGTGTGGGACATTCTAGGGTTCTGATGTATGTCTTCACTTGTACTCGAGTTTCGATGATTTTTGTAGGACGACGATGGGGATTCTTTGGGAACGTCTAGTCATGGAATGATTGTACATAGCGAATAATATATGCAATAATGGAGTGTGCATTTTGGGTAATTTTTGCATCTCCGATTGGATTCATTTCAGTTGTTGTTGTCCATTTCGGTATTTTCTTTTCTGTTTTTCGCAATGGTAGTTGCATGGGTTATTTTGGTTGAGACCATTTTCATAATGGAATGTATGAGCAAATTGATGCATGGTTGAAATGGAATTGCATATATGTGCATGTTCTTGGATCATTTTGGAAGTGACTGATTTGAATGTATTTATGAGTGGTTTTTGAGCACTAATAAGCTTCGATGACTGCAGGTTCAGTTGGAGTATCGGCTCGATGGGAAGGTATGCAACTAGTTGTGCACTGATGTTTTCATGGTTGTTTTGATCAGATTGCAGCAAAAGTGGCTCGTCGAGGATGACTTCGCAAATAAGAAGAGGGAAGTATGTTAGCTCCGAAAATGGTTGGTTTTGATGCACTAATGTGGTTCTATTTGGCAAGAAAATATTTTTGCTTTCAGTTTGCAGGAGCTTTCGGCATGCAATGTCGCATTAAAATTGGATACTTTGAAGCAGAACATGAGGCCTGGGAACTCTTTGGTAACATAAGAGGAGCTGGTGGTGATAACTAGGACAAGGGGTGGAGGACCTTTCTTTTGTAGGTGGATATTGAAGAGGACAGTTGATTTTGTGTGGCAGCTGGAGCAGAGGAATGGAAGATGGAAAATTATTAAACGAGTGTGCAATCCTCTTCCATTGAAAGCTTATCAAACAACTAGAGTCATGGATATGGGTACAAGAGCCTACGGTTGTTTTAATGGATACGACAACCTACTGATTGGACTGGCGAAGAACCCCCTGTTATGCTCTTCCTTGTTTTTTCCCTCAAGCTCACGAAATTGGTAGGATTCTTTGTGTGCTCATTCCAACCAGTGAGAAGGTACATTTGAAACTTTTGGGATAGACCACTAAGCAAATATGAAAGAGTTAGTTTGTGTCGCTGGGGCAAGTGGCTTTATTGCTTCCTGGATGGTGAAACTCTTGCTTGAAAGGGGCTACCGTGTTCGTGGTGTAGTGAGATCTCCATATAACAACGAGAAATGTGGGCATCTGGAAAGGCTTGAAGGTGCAAAGGAAGGGCTTACTCTTTTGAAGGGTGATCTTCTGGATCCAGATTCCCTGTCTGCAGCTATAGATGGATGTTCAGGTGTATTTCACATGGCATGTCCAGTTCCAAGCTACGCTTCGACTAATCCGGAGGTGGAGGTTCTCAGTCATGCCATCAAAGGAACATTGAATGTTCTAGAAGCATGCAAAAATTCCAAAGTCAAAAGAATAGTCATGACATCATCTGTGGCTGCAATGGCATTTGATCTTCACAAGCCAAAGGATGCTCCACTCGATGAAAGTTGTTGGAGTGATGAAGATTATCTTAGGGAAAACAATCACTGGTGTATGCTTGGAAAGACAATGGGAGAAAAAGCAGCATGGGACTATTCACAAAAGAATGGACTAGATCTTGTTGTAATCTGTCCGAGCTTGGTTTTAGGGTCCTTGCTGCAGGCAAGCCCGAATACAAGCTCACTTGTTGTATTGAAATTGCTGAATGGTTCTAGCGACTCTTACGAAAACTCTAGCGTTGGAGTTGTTGATGTCAAGGATGTTGCTAATGCTCACCTGCTTGCCTATGAAACAAAGTCTGCTTCAGGAAGATATTTATGTCGCAATAAAACGGTGACAAGGGCTGAGATGATAGAAATAATAAGACGACTTCATCCTGATTACACATTACCAACGAGGATGATCGAACCTCAAATCTCATTATCAATGGCCAAAGAATTCTCACAAAAAAAAAAAATTGTTAACGAGCTTGGGCTCAAATATACTCCAGTTGAAACAACAATAAAGGAGACAGTGGAGAGTCTGAAAGAGAAAGGATTGTTCTAACTGATTATCTCCTTTAATCTGTAGTAGCATCAGCTATTCTGATCGATATTTAGAAAATTGTCTCAGTGCCCCATGGTGAATCCAGGCGACTGATGCCATCTTGAATCATATCACAATCTGTTGTCTAAACTGTAGGTTTCTTGGCATAAAATTTAGAGGGCCGCACTCTCCTAACCAAAGAAAGCATTGAATTCACAATGCCGTGATCAACAGTGAGGATGTTTACACGATCTTGAGTTGTTATAGCAGATCCGCGACGGTACAAGCTCGTCTACGGCTTGGTCTTTGGTCATCGGAACCCATTATGATTTAATGTTCTCTTATGTACAATTCAGACTGTGCGGCGCAAGAAGACATTTTGGAGTGATCAACCAATTATTATGTGCCATGTCTGCAATACCGTAGATGCCTTCACACTGAGGGGAGGCACTCATTTTTTCTGAAGCCACCCTTAGCCTCACTGCCTACGGTCTGGTATCCCACCCCCCACAGTCTCGTATGATACCAGACCCTTCAGAAGGACAAAAGTTGGGTTCATGTCCGTTTTTTTTGCAGGTCTGACAAGAAGAAACGGAAAAAGGGGGAGTCGGCTGCCACAAGATAAGGAGGGGAGGGCTGGCATTTTGTCTCTCTCTCTCTCTTGTTTTTCGTACAGGTATCACCGGAGGAGGACTAGAGGAGGAAGCTAGTGGACATGCAAAAAAGGAGGCAGTTCTGCATGACAAAGGCGTGGTCACTCTTGAGTTGAGGAGCATGGGGAATAACAACAGATAAGTGGGAGGC
This sequence comes from Ceratopteris richardii, assembly GCA_020310875.1. Lineage (NCBI taxonomy): Eukaryota > Viridiplantae > Streptophyta > Polypodiopsida > Polypodiales > Pteridaceae > Ceratopteris > Ceratopteris richardii. Next base: position 49,098,211 of record CM035435.1, read on the forward strand.
CCTTGAAGGAAGGGGACGAGCGTCATCAGAAAGGAGATCTGGTACTTTGTAGGAGAGAGGTCGAGGGGCCTGGAGGTCATATGTGCATGTAAGTGGAAATAACCGCCATCAAGTCACATTTAGCGAAGATGAATTGAGGATGACGATTTGACGTTGATGGAAGGGACAATCTCTGGCAGCAGAAATTATAGCTGCATGCTACAGGTCTGACAGGGAGAGATGTGTCATAAGTACAAGGGCTTCTTCACTTCTGTGTGAGCAGAGGAAAAAGTTTATGAAGATCGGCAGTTTTAGCATCATCACCCTGAAATTTTCCATTGCTCGTTTGTATTATGCTCTGTGATTCATCATCATATCTCAAAACATAGTTCTTGCCAAGCAGAGGGATCGCTGGAATAGTAATGCCCAGAATTCATTTTGGAACAGAGAGTGCAGATGGAATAAATTTAATCTGATCTGTTGAAGGCTAATTCGCTTAATGTTTTTGTGAGGTGATACATAAAGCTCGATCTTAGCAGGATAACAACGATGCTATTCCATAAATCTGATCTGATACGGACATCGAAAATCTGACTGATTGCTGAATCTGGTATGTTCTAACTTTTCCTGAACTAAAACTTATCTTCCAACGCTCTTATAATCGTACTGCTCTAGGGAAAGAGGTTCATTCATTTGACTATAACTACATGGACGATGACTAATTCCGGAAATTCTGAAGCTTATCTGAATTCGACAGTGCTCTGATGTGCCTCGGACAGTGGAAGTGCTCTTTGGCAGCGCTAATAAATTTATATCTGCTAAAAAAGAACTCTCAGTGTTTCACGTGCATCCATAACAATGGAACCTATTTAATTCGTTATTGGCGATCGTTTTGTTAGGATTCTATCTGCAAGTTCTCTGCGCATATGAATCCCAGGTGTATTCACCTCATATGGTTCGAATGTAGTGACTTCCAGTATCTACCTTATGTAATAAAGTTGAAATGCTCTCTTGAACTCCCACGTTATGTTTTGTAAACCGCATATTGTATATGGTTATGTTTATGTGGGCTTCTTAACTTCGATTAGTGGTACTAGTGAATTCTTCCCCCTTATTGAGAAGATTTTGCTAAGAGTTTTTGGTCTTGATCAATAAAGCTTCAATTATAGAAGATCTTAGGGATGAGTTTCCCTAGGGAATAACCGAAACATCAGGTCCGAACTTTTCAAGGCCTAAGGCTCAAGGGACTATAATTTGGGCGACTACAAATACTCTTTTTCGTCACCCTCCTTTCTTGATCTCCTCGACAACAGACCTAAAGAAAAATTGGATGCAGGTATATATGTGAGTGTATGTGCGTATGTATGTATAAGTGCACGAGGGTAATTGAAAGAATGGAGCTAAGAGGGAGACTAAGAGAAAGAGAAAGAGAAGAGTGGAACAAGGAGAAATGAACCTCGAGAAGCAATCCATGGACCCTTGGGTCCTCGTTTGCATCCGCATAAAGGACTTCCATTCCCTTCTCACGCTAATATAGTTGGGAGTCCCTTGGGGACTCTGAGGGATAATTGTGGGCTCTAGGTAATCCAATTGGACTGATTCCGAGGGATTTAAACCAAACTAAGCCTCGTATAATCACTTTTTCCGTGGGCTTTAGGACCATATTCAGCCATTCTTTGACACTATGTGCCCTAGAATCTTGCCTTGCCTGACCATGAAAACACATTTTTCTGGGTTTAGGCAGACTTGATATTCTCTACATTTGTCAAAGATTTGTCTGAGTTCAGGAATATGGGTTTGTCTAATGTTGGAATGAGCACAAAGATCATCAACATAGACTTCTAAATTCTTCCTCACGAACTCCTTAAACACATGGCACATCAGTCTCTGGAAGGTGGCTGGTGCATTGGTAAGCCCAAAGGGCATTACTCTAAAAGCAAAAATGCCCCATTCTGTGGCAAAAGCCGTTTTATGCTGATCCTCTGGAGCTATGGCTACTTGATTGTAACCCGAAAATCCATCAAGGAAGCTGTACACTTCCTTGCCTGCCACTCTTTCTAAGAGATGTTCTGTGATGGGAAGCGGATAGTTATCTCGAATCGTGGCTGCATTAACCTTTTTCAAGTTAATGCACACACGCAGCTTGCCATTCTTCTTGGGCACCACTACGATGGGGGATACCCATTCAGTGTGCTCAATTTCATAGATAAATCCAGCTTCAACCAGTCTATCTATCTCTTCTTTGATCTTAGCAGCGTAATTATCGTTATATGTATAGGGCTTTTGCTTAGAGGGTTTAGCATCTGAGGTCATGGGGATGGTGTGTGAGCATATGTCCGGGTCAACACCTTTCAAATCCTTGTAACTCCAAGCGAAGACATCTCTGTATTCTCTCAGCAAGGCAATTAACGCCTGCTCTTCTTCTTCTGTTAGGTCATGGCCTATGTACGTGCATCTCTCCTCTCCTTCTTCTAGGGCCACTACTATTTTCTTGGTGGTTTCTTTGTTATCATAGGCTTCTCCTGATTGTGCCTCTTGTTTAGGCATTCTTATCATGACTCTCCTGTCATCTATCTCATACTTCTTAAAATTTTCTGGAACCTCAAACAAAGATTCTTCCTCTTCTCGTGAGACTTCTCTCTTCTTTCGTTTTTTTCCTTCTTCCTTCGAGGTCACATGTGTTGCTAATCTTACATCATTTGTAAGCTCTCCATGTCTCTGGGGTTGAAATTCTACTTCATGGAAGTATTCTTCATCTGATGCAAAAGGTGGATCCATAATGATTGACTCTAGATCGGAGTCACTTGCATCCTCAAATGCATCAGGGCTAGGTTCGCATTCTTCTAGAACTGCCTCTCCCATGATTGGCTCTATGGAGAAGATTGAAATGTCATAGCCATCCTCATCACAGTGAGGTGTCCATTGTTCCTCATTGATGGCTACATCCATGGTTGCTAAAATTTCTGCCCAGCAGTGAGGTTCAAATTCTTCGTCTGGAAAAACTACAGGTGCATAGGCTGGGTCTTGAATTGATCTATGGTTTTCTTTTGCACCTACCTCTCTGGCTTTTTCTCTCTTCTCTTTGTCTACTGCTACTTTGCACATCCATAAGTGGGTGTCTTCATGCATCCAAGAGGATCCTGACCCAATGGAATGCACCGATTCCGTTTCATCTTTGGCTCTATGGATGGGGTTCCATTGGATGGGAGGTACATCACTATGAGAGTAATCTTTGAGATTTACTTTGGTTGTAACACCTAAGTGTTGCAAATACAAGGAATTGGTTCCCCAGTCCTGTACCACTTGCAACTGTCGCATAAATGGTCTTCCCAAAATCATATCATAGGCATGATTTTTGCTGAATTCACATATAGCAAATGTATGCTCAAACTTGACACCACAGGTGGTGAGAGTTATTCCTTCTAGCAATCCTAAGGGTCTCTCAATATGACCATCGGCCATCTGCAATTTCATTCTCGTTGGCCTGAGTGCTGGCTTGCCCCAACGCTTCCATAGGGAAGTGGTGGCAATTGCAACTCCGGCACCTGAGTCCAAAATTGCCTTGGTGGTGTACTCCTGGTATGTAATGGGAAGATAGGTGTTCCCTTCTTCGCCTTCACACATGTCTCCTATCTTATCCAAGGGTATTTCTGGCACTGTTCTCTGGGATCCTACCTGGGAACGAGGTTTTGCTATCTCTGGTACTTGTTTGGCGACATGTTTCCATAATTCTGGTCTAACCTTGAGTAGCTCTTCTAACTTGAGATTGCACTGCACGTTAGTGTTCTTCACTACCTCAGTGTTCCTAGGTATGACTGAATCTTCGTTTCTTACCATGACTGTAGGTGCTCTCATACAGGTGGACCTTGCTTTCCATGGGCCTGTGAAATGGGGTAGTTCTTGTAAAGAATTAGACTCGAAGTCTAATCTTTCTTGAGATTGGATACTCTCCTGCTCTCCATAAATGGATGGGATGTCTTGTGGGAATTGGTCATGTGCATCATCCACAAGTTCAATAGGAGGAGGGACTTTACTCTCTTTAGCCCATTTGTCTTCTTGAATCTCTCGTAGGAATTCTGGTGTAAATCGATTCATAGAAGATGATGTGTCTGGCTCCGTAGAGTTAGGCACATAGGTTGCTTGAGCAGGAATGCTTACTCTTTCACTTACCTTGCCCTTGTGTTGAAAGGCAGGTTCCTTTTGTGATTGTGCCATTAGATTCTCCATTCTTTCTAGGGGGGGGGAATTGTTTGGTTCAATGGAATTTGGCACATAAGCTCTCGGTGGAGGATGGGTCACATTTTTGCTTGCGTTATCTCTTTCTTGATTTTCTTCTTCCTTGGCCGATCTTGCAATTATGCCCTCTAACTTCTCCAGAAGTCCATCCAAGTGTAATTGCGTCTTGGCTGAGCCCGAGTAATTGAAAAGGCGACTGGCTTCAAACATAGTCTGAGCCAATGCGACCATTTTCGCGCAAAGCTTGGTTCTTTCTATCTCTAGGTCAGCTCTAGGGTAACACTTGTCATGATCCGTGACATTTGGCCCTTCTTGGATTCTGGCCTGATATGCTTTAAGCATCATGTCTATATCTTCAGGAGTGGGATCAGCTAATATGGATCCTACTCTTGGGGTTGGTGGAATCATATGAGGTGGGTTGGAAGGTGGCAGGTCGGATGGCGATGGGAATGGTGGTGGTGGGATAGTGTGAGAGGGGGTTTGAGAGGTGAGTTCAGTTATCCTGGCTTTGGTTTCTCTTATGCTTTCCTCAAGTTCGCTCATCTTTTTAGCCCATTGTCTTTTCATTCTTTCCCGACTATCTTTCCATGCTCTAGTCCTTTTCTTTGTTATGCTCTCGGTATCACTAGCCTCTGGGTTCTTATCCTGGTTTACCCCTTGATTTTGCTGCAATGCTTGAGCTCTAGTGACTACCTGTACGGGAGTAGTGGAAGTGACACTTCCTGTGGAATCTACCACTAACCCAATAACGTTGATAGGAGTGATTTTTGGCATATTATTGGGGTTCTTTGGGCAATCTCGTAAGAGATGCTCTTTTCCACAATCTTGGCAAAAGCCTTGGATCGTCACTGACTGAGTTTGTGTAGGTGGAGGTAAGGGACAATCACGAATGAGGTGATCTCCTTGGCATCTGTAGCACGGTCCTCTTGGGAATGGAGGTCTTACTTGCCTAGGTTGAGGCCTAGGGTTGGGGTTTGCATACATGACGTTTGTGTAATCTGACTCCCAACTAGGTTCATTCGGCTCTTCGCTATAATAGGACTCACCATGTTCTGGAGACTGCATGTAGTACGCCTGGGGACTATCAACATGTGTAGAATCAAAGCTATGGTCACTCGGGTCACTTTCAGAAAGCAGTGGTGTTACAAGGACAATAGCTCTATTCAGGTTATCTTCTGCAGCTGCATATTTTACTGGGATCGCATTAGCTGGGGCAGGGGGTTGTTGAGCTAACACAGGCTGAGGCCGTTGTTGGTTTTGGTAGGGTTGCTGATACGGTTGTTGTGGCCTGCCATATGGTTGTGGAGGGTATGGGTTATGGTACCTTCCTTGCTGAGGGTATGGCTGAGGGTACGTCTGCCTAACGGTTTGCTTATTGTAGGGGCAATCTTGTGCGGTGTGATTGGTGTACCTTCGTTCTATGGTGCAGTACTGACTACTAGGATTCACTTGGGGTTGGGCCATAATGGGACAGACATTCGCCATGTGGTCGCCGCCACAAGTATAGCACCTTTTCACAGGGGCAAACCTTGGGATTTGTTTGCTAGTTACACCTAATTTCTGAGCTACTTTCTCTGCAAGTTCCTCGATTGATGTGGATTGCGTGGAAGAGAGGCTAGAGGCACTATCCGAATCTTTGTATATCTTAGCAAGCTCTAACTCCTCCCCTAGGTTATCCTCGATGTCAATGCACATGCGCACACACTCTTCTATGGTCCTAGGGTCTTTCAAGTACACATATGATCTTAATTTGGTACTTAGCAATCCATCCAAGAATAAAGCCACTTGCTTAGCTGGTGTAGGTAGCTCCGAAACAGGGCATCTTTCTAAGTATTGTCTAAATCTTCTTCCTGCAAGTCTCACAGTTTCTTGAGGGGTTTGCTTGAAGCTGTGAATCAGCGAGGAGGTATTATGCCTTATGCCACTCTTAGAGAATTCAATAATGAAAGCCTCTAGGAGTTGGCCTATGCTCCTGAACAGCCTCTCATTTAGTGGCTGAAACCATGTCAGGGCAGTGTTCCTAAGGGTCAGACCAAAGGCATTGTACTGCGTGAATAGATCCTCCACTTGTTCAGCTCTCAAGACTTGCCTAAACTCGGCCACATGATCGTATGGATCTCCCGTGCCATCGAAATAGTTCTTCATGGACTTAACTAGCTGAGTCGGTCTCAAAGTCCTTGTGTGCTCTCTAGGTCGTGGTAGAGGGAACTCATCCGTATTTCTTTGATTCCTGTGAGCTCTAAGCATCTCAGGTTCTATTCTATTTGTTTCCCTCCTCATTCTTTCTCTGCCCACTGGGTTGGCAAAGCTTACTTCTGGTCTATCTCTACTTCTGTCTCTTTGCATTCCATGAGCTTGGGATGTTTCAGCTCCAGGGTGACCATAAGATACCTTCAATCTTGGTTGGGGAAAAACGAATTCACCTTTCCAAGTGTAAGCATGCCTATCATTTTCTGTCACCACAAAGATCCTCTCCGAAGCGTGATCTAAGTAGGTCACTCTACCTGGGCTATCAGGATCCTTAAACTCATAGATCATGATTGTTCCTATATCAGTTGGCTGATCAGATTCATACCTCCAAAAGGCTTCGTCAGTTTCTCGATTGAGGAGCAAATCTATGCTCTTGTTGTCTTGGGGGATCCATTCCGGTGTGATAATCCTAGTGAGAACCGATTTACCTCGAGGGGTTCTAGGTTCTGCACCCATGTTTCCTTGCTCTAGGTCACATTCCGCTTCTGAGATCACATTCCCAAATTCGTCCGTCCTATCTGGGTGACTGGTAACTACGTATATGGTTCCTTCTTTGTCCAAGTATGCTCCGTTTTCAAACTTGACAGCTGGCCGCTCTAGTCCAATGGATTGATCAGGATTCTTAATCTTTACCACAGATCTTCCTAGGCCGTCCTCATAGATGCTAGCACCTAATCGGTTGGTCCGAAGGTATTCCAACTGTGTTTTGTAAGGGCCTTCTACCCTGTGCAACTATGGCACACCTGAACTTCCTGTAGGTCTCTCCATACCTTGAGACATCTCTGATTCACTAGTCTCAGAACTTGGGTAGCACGAGTGGTGACTCAACTGCTGGGCCCAAGACCTAGCAGTGTGGTTGACACTAGCCTCTAAAGACCTAAGGCTTTGTCTCTCCCTTACTAGGTGCCGTCCTGATCTAAGGTTCATATGCCTATTTGATTAACCCAATTTCTCCCAGGTACAACCACGTTTCTGAGTCCTTTTGTATCGGTTGCTTGGTTCTTTTTATGTGGATTATCGTGTTTATACTCTTGTCTGATATCACGTCGTTAGGAACACTTGAGTTTAATTTCGCACTTTAGTTTGGTCGTTTCCCGTTAGGTTCTTTTCCTTTAAAGTTGTCGTTCACACACACACAAGTTATCTCTTAACTTGCACTTGATTTCTTAGACAGTCTTTGATTTATCTTGTGCCTATCGTTGCCTGGAATTACTTCTAACACTACCCGCACTTAGCCTAAACTAAGAATTGATAGAGGGTGTTGCGGGTTTTCCAACCTTGAGTTCCTTTCCTTGTATTGTTGCCCTGGTGTGCCCACGACGCGTGTTCCCAAGCCTGCACTTACTCTTGCCTTGCGTACCCTTCGCTGCTATCAAAGGACCTGTAAAAGGCCCACTGTTAGCTCAAGACTTAAATTCAAAAGACAGAACCAATCACTTTCATGCATGTAACACTTCACCAATTTTGCACTATGACTTTTTGGACACAACTCTAGAGATCCCTGAATTTTTGTTCCCCCTGGGTATGGTCAACTTCAAAAGGCCCTATCTAATATTCCTGATCTTAATTCAACCGTAACCAGTCAATGTTTTTGTTGTACTCCCCGCGAGCTTTCCAACAAAACAAGAATCACGGCAAACGGATTTCGTATGAGGAAGTTATGCCAGTTCAGGGTTTTGGGGCTAAACAGGATTCAAAACAGTTTAATCAAGTAGGCAAAAATTCTTGAATTACTTGGGTTGCGGCCTCAACATGCAATGCTAACCCCGAGTGTTTGTCCCACACTTGGCCAAAATTTAGACCAATATTTTTGCCTTAAAAAATTTGACCTAATTTGCGCTTCTAACGTGTTCGCAAAGTCTGTCGGTCACGATTGACAGGTCAGTCGCGATCGACGTGTCGATCGCGATTGACAGATCCGTCGTGGCTGTCAGTCGCGATTGACTGGTCAGTCGTGATTGACAGGTCAGTCGCGATCGACGTGTCGATCGCGATTGACAGATCCGTCGTGGCTGTCAGTCGCGATTGACTGGTCAGTCGCGATTGACAGGGGTTACGAAAAGTCAATCAGTCGTGGTCAAAGGGTCGTTGACTCTGTCGGTCGTGATTGATGGGTCGATCGCGATTGACAGGTCGGTCGCGAGGGTCTGTCCGTCGTGGTCAAACAATCGTTGACTGTGTCGGTCGCGATTGATGAGTCGATCGCGATTGATGAGTCGATCGCGATTGATGAGTCGATCGCGATTGACACGTGTCACGCGTATGGTCCGTCGGTCGTGGTCAATCGGTCGTTGACTCTGTCGGTCGCGATTGACAGAGCCGTCGTGGGCTGTCGATCGCGATTGACGTGTCGATCGCGATTGACAGATCTGTCCGTCGTGGTTTGTCGGTCGCGATTGACAGAGCGATCGCGATTGACAGAAATCTGAGGAATTTCAAGAAACTAAACACATTTTTGGGAAGCTCTAGGCCTGTAGATCATGGTTTTGCACTTTGTTTGGTAATTTGAGCGTTTTTTCTGTCGGTCGCGATTGACAGAAGTCGGCGACACACAGACAGTTACTTCAAATTCCGTACCTGCGCAGAGTGCTGGGGACGATGATGTGACCTGTACCTGCAAGACAGCTCAAGAAACATGCAAAAACAGCACACGCAATTTCGCTCTCTCGCTCTCTCTCACAAGTGAAATGAGGGAAATGAGGTGGAGATGGTGATATAGTCAAAAAACTGAAATTTTTGCGATGATGGAAATGGAGGTGGAAGATGGTGATGATGATGATGGTGATGAGGATGGTGAAGAAAAAACAAGAAAATAGATGAAAGTGAAGAAAATACCTACAACTCCAACGCGTCAACTCTACGTCTTACCATCACACGCTCGTCCTCAAAGCTCGATCCCCGGCAACGGCGCCAAAATTTGGTGTAGCTCAGTGATGAGTAGCACCTCCTTTAATGTCAATCCGAGAAGACGTGAGGATGGTATGAAGACCTCGAGCAAGTGGCGGCATAAGTGCGTGAGTGAGAAGCACACTAGCATGCACACACATACACACACACGCGCACACACGGCAAGACAAAGAGTGAGAATCAATGGAGTTCTTAGATTACTTTTCAAGAAGCTCTTACAAGTTTGTTTCAATTACAATCCAACCTCAAAAATGAGCTCTCTAGCTCCTTTTATAGTTTTTGACTAGCTTTGGCCCTGTTCAGATCTAGTGTCCGGCCTAGTTAAAAATTAGGTTCCAGGGCTTATTTGAGGGCTCAAACGAGATCTAAAAATTACGAAAATTGGCAGGTAGATACTTCTAAAGCTCCTTAAGCTCAAGGACTCCTTGGCTCGCACAAAATGAAGCTACAAAAATATGAAATGGTATTTACAATGGTGTTTAGTGATGAGAATCACTTTTAATTGGTGTAAGGGTTTTTGAAAAGTTAAAGGGTTGCCTAAGTGCTAGATTTGCGTGAATGCTCATACTTGTTTCTTCATGAGGAAAATTATTGGCCTACTTGCCAGATCTTCTTTGACTGCCATGTCTGCTTGTGCTGTCCCTTCGCTCTGACTCTCTTCGTCTTGTGGCTCCTTCGATTCCCTGACTGCTGCCAACAGTCACAATACTTCAATATTCAAGGCTTTTTCCCTGAATGTGGAAAGGATCACTTTCTAAGAGAGTGCCCTAAGAACCCTACGAACACCTCTATGAAAGTGACACCCATTAATGTGATAGGCATAGTGCAACATGTTGAAGGTTCCATCCCCCAGCACATACCCATCCAGGCAATAATTAGAGCCCATGCATAAAGCCAAATGCGACCCGAAACCCTCAAAAAAAGAGCTGAAGCCAATGAAGTAGGAGAGTCAACAGGAAAGAAAATGAGAACCTGGAAAGAGTCATGAGAGCAACACAAGAGAAACTGGGGTAAAAAGATCAACAAATTAGAGGAAAGCCTAAGGGAAACCAGAACTAAAATCTTAGAAATGGCATGACAAGAGGCTAAACCACGGGTAGGTATCTCAAAACCAGGATTAGTACTAGCAGACCCCACCCCAAAAAACCTCGACATGATGTTCAAAGCTTATCAAGAAAGGATACAAGAAGAACCACAAGTAGGAGAATCCAACAAGAATTACCTGAGAGCCAACTTAGAAATTGAGAGAACCAAGCTTTGCATGAAAATGGTTGAATTAGCCCAGGCAATGTTTGAGGCATCACAATAAATCAATTGGGAAATTATGGCCAGGACTAAATTACATTTTCAAGGACTACTAGAAAGACTAGGGCAAGTAGTACCTAACCCCACAAAAGTCAGCTCTAGCACACAAACTAGCCCAGAAGAATCCTTGAAGGCCACTCTATTTGAAAGGGCTAGGTCAGACTTAGAAAACCTTCAAACGTGCTATATGGATTCACACACAATCTTGAAAGAGATTCAAGAAGAAAGATGGAGGCAAGAACAAGAATCACGACCACCTATACTCGGGATTGAATATGATTCAGGAGAACAGTTCCTTGCAGACATCCCATCTATTTATGGAGATCAAGTGTATGATTGGCCCAATGAGGACACTAGTTTTGAATCTAACTCGTTGCAAGAGTTACCTCACTTTACGAGCCCTCGGGAAGACTACTCAATTCAAGTGAAAGCCCCCAGTATTCGAGTAAAGGGGGAGAACTGAGTTGTTCTTAGGAACACAGAGGCCATTAGGAACACAAAAGTTCAATGCCATTTGACTTTCAATGAGCTATTGAAGATCAAACTAGAACTATGGAAACATGTGGCAAATCAGTTCTAGGAAATAGCCACAACCTCCTTAAGACGAAGTGCACGAGGAAAGGTACCTCAAATACCCCTAGATAAAGTGGGAGATGCGAGTGAAGGAGAGGAAGGTAATGCTTATTTGCACATTACATACAAAGGCCACACTACCAAAGCCATCCTAGACATAAGTGCAGGAGTAGCTATGACGACCACCTTGTTGTGGATGCGTTGGGCAAAAGCAACCCTTAGACCCACTAGGATGAAGTTGCAGATGGCATACATACATATAGAAAGACCCTTAGGACTATTGAAAGGAATTACCCTATCCACTTGCAGAGTAGAATTCGATCATACTTTTGCAATATGTGATTTTGGAAAGAATCAAGCATATGAGATGCTCTTAGGTAGACCATTCATGTGACAATTGCGGGTAGTACAAGATTGGGGGACCAACTCTTTGTACTTGCAACACCTAGGAGTGACTACAAAAGTGAACCTCATAGACTATTCACATAGGGACATACCACCCTTGCAATTGAGTACTATACATAGGAACGAAGAGGAGAACGAATCGATACATTCCTTGAAATCAAACCCATCATGGTTGCATGAGGATACACACCTTTGGATGTGTAAAATTACAGCCAAGGAAGAGGAGCGTACGATAGCAAGAACATTGGGAGTAGGACACATCTCTAGACCCATTGAGGACCCAACTTATGTTTTGGTAGTGCTTTCAGATGAGGAATTCGAACCTTATGGTGTTGATATATTTAGGTAGTGATGTTTGTGAACACACTAGAACTGTCGGGGAACTTTTTTCCCTCTTTAGGAGGTTTTTTCCCCGGCTTGTATATACACCTATTGCCCTAATGGGCTAATTATCTTTGTACATTCTCTAGTAGTACATTCAGTATTGTGTGTTGTGCTCCAAACTTCTTCTCCTTCCTTGTGTTGTTCGCGTGCTTCCGTAGACGTCTATCTCCAACAATTGGTATCAGAGCAGGTCGTCGCTTCATCTAGGGCACCGTCGACACTCCTTGAGTTGCAGTCTTAGAATCACATGAATTTTGGTGGGCATACTCAACGTGTTTTCGAGATCAAAACTGCTTTGCTCTGTGGTGCCGAAATCGTGATCTGAGCTCGTTTTGGCCTCTAAACGCACTATCGTAGTGTTTGTGCAGGCTATTTCATCTTTTTGTGCCAAAGGTATATATCAGATTATGTTTGCCAATATAAGCATCTCAAAGTCTGCTACAGGTCTAGCAGAATTCGTCTGGGTAGTTTTGTTCAACTTTTTGAGATACAATCAATTTTTTGCATCAAGGTATTTTAGTCACCGGCCATGGCTGAAAGCAGTAATGTATTCCATATGTTGGCTATTGAGGATAAGTTGGATGGTACCAACTACCCGTTATGGGCTTATATCATGCAACATGTGTTGGTTGCAAAAGGACTGTGAAACATTGTGTAGGGTGTCAAAAAACATCATATCACACCTGCAACGGTTACAACTACAGGTATTGAAGCTGATGCAGAAGGTGTTGAAGATGGTGATATTCTGCATATTCCTCTTTGTGCTACGATTTTTGCTACTATAGAGTAGATTTGTTGGGATGGCAGAGATGCCCAGGCACATGCATTGATAGATTTTTCTGTCATACGTGCCATTATTCCTCACATTCGCTCTTGTAGAATAGCTAAGGATGCTTGGGATACACGTACCACATTGTACCAAGCTAGGAATGAGACTCGTGTTACAGTTGATTTCTATTGATGAGGTTATACCAGATAGCTCACTTGTGCAGACTATTCTGAATGGTCTTCCTAATTCATATCAGAGTTTTGCTTCTACTCTTCAATTGATGATGAAAGGAAATCCAAATGCCTTATCATTTGAGGAGTTAGTCTCTATTCTATTGCAAGAAGATCAGTCCAGGCAGAACAAGTCCATTATGCGAGTTGCAGATCAAGCTTTCCTGGCTAGTCAGAAGGGCAAAGGAAAATGGAGCTCTTCAACTAGTAAGCAGAAATCTGCTAATTCTGCACATTTGAAGAAGGAAGATAAAGATGAGAAGAAATCAGAAAAGCAGAAATTGTTTTGGAAGTACTGTAAAGGGAATGATCATATCATAAAGAATTGTTTAAAACTGGCTGCTAAAGAGGCAAAGAAGAAAGAGACTAGAATGGTTGTTGCAGAGGCCTCTACACCAAAAACAGAGTCTGCTAATCTTGTGCAGGAAGAAGAATGGGCATTTACTACTGTCTGTAGTTTTGACCCATCTTCTCATGAGCAGTGCATGTCTATAGTAGACCTAGATGTTTGGTATTTTGATAGTAGGGCGACCAAACATATTACCTTGCAATGCAATTTCTTCTCTTCACTCGAGCCTGCCCCTATCGGGAATACTGTTACATGTGCCAACAACTCCTCTTATCTTGTTATGGGAGTTGGTAAGATCATTTTGACTACTGTTGATGGTAGTTCTTTCACTTTGTCAGATGCTTTATTTGTGCCCGGGATGAAGAAGAACCTGTTATCAGTTTCTGCATTTGCCAAGATTGGCTTGGTTGTGAAGTTTTGATGACAGGTGTACAATTCATGATCTATCAAATGGCGACGTGATTATTGCTTTTGGCATTTTATGTCGTGGGATGTATAAGCTCATAGACTATGAAAGATCTGTAAGTGATTCGGCATGTGCAGTACATGATTCTCAGGCTATGTCAGACGCAAAGCTTAGGCATGCATGCTTTGGTCATCTGAATTTTGCTAGTTTGCTATGCCTGTAGAAATCTGAAATAGTGTCCTCTTTGCCCAAACTTGAGGCACCTGGAAAACATGTTTGCGAAGGTTGTATTTTGGGCAAAATGCAACGTTCCTCATTTCCAAAAGATGGTTCAGTTCGGACCACTCAAAAATTGCAGCTTGTACATAGTGATGTATGTGGTTCTATGCAGACACCTTCTTTTGGAAATTATCTTTACTTTGTGACCTTCATTGATGATTTTTCCAGGCATGCATGAGTATATCCATTGAAGGCAAAGTCCAAAGTGTTCATGTGATTCAAACAGTTTTTGGTTTTGGCTGAAAATCTGTCAGCATGTAAAATGGGCACCCTCCATTCAGATCGAGGGGGCGAATATACGTCTTCTAATTTTAATGCATTTCTGGCTGAACATGGGATAAAACACCATTGTATATTGCGATATACACCTCAACAAAATGGATTTGTTGAACGAAAGAATAGATCTCTCATGGAGATGGCGAGATGTATGGTCAAGAGTTAGGCTTTACCACATAGTTTCTGGCTTGAGGCTGTCATGTGTGCAACATATGTACTAAAGAGGTGTCTGTTGGCAGCAGTCAAGGCACCCAAGGACTCACAAAACAAGGAAGCCAAGGAAGCGAGCCAGAGTGGAGAGAAGGCACAAGCAGACAAAGTAGTCAACAAAGATCTGGCAAATAGGCCATCCAAATTTTCCAACCAAACCTCATTTGAACAGTGATTTTCATCACTACCTTAACCTTGTAAATACCATTTTTGGAGAGTTTCAACTCCATTTTATGCAAGCCAAGGAGTCCTTGAGCTTGAGGACCATTAGAAGTACCTACCTATCAGTTTTCATATTTTTTAAACTCCAATTGAGCCCTCAAATAGGCCCTAGAACCTAATTTTTCTAGGCCAGACACTAGGTCTGGACAGGGCCAAAAACTAGTCAAAAACTATAAATAGAGCTAGAGAGCTCATTTTTGAGGTTAGCTTGTTGTACTAGAATTGAACTTGTAAGAGCACTTTTGAGTAATCTAAAGAACTCCATTGTGTCTCTCTTTGCTCTTGCCTTGTGTGCACGTGTGTGTGTATGTGTGTGCATGTTAGTGTGCTTCTCACTCACACACTTGTGCCATCACTTGTTTGAGGTCTTCATACCATCCTCATGTCTTCCCAGATTGACATTAAAGGAGGTGCTACTCATCACTGAGCTACACCAAATTTTGGCGCCGTTGCCGGGGAACGAGCTTTGAGGACGAGCGTGTGATGGTAAGACATAGAGTTGAGACGTTGGAGTCATAGGTATTTTCTTCACTTTTATCTATTTCCTTTTATTTTCATCACCATAATCATCATCATCACCATCTTCCACCTCCATCTCCATCATCGCGAAAATTTCAATTTTTGGTCATATCACCATTCCCATACCATTCCCCTCATTTCACTTGTGAGAGAGAGTAAGAAAGCATTTGCGTGTTTTCTGAGATTTTTTGCAAGAACCGGCATCCCGAGCAGCTGTACCAGCTCCAGCAGGTAAAATTTTTTACTGTGTAGGTCCTGAGGCATTGACCTTTGTCAATCGCAACCGACAGAAAAAGTGATCCTTTTGCAAAACTAAGTGCATAAATGCAAAACTAGAGCTTCATGAATATGTGTTTGAAATTTTAAAATTCCTCAGCTTTCTGTCAATTGGGATCGATATGTCAATCACGATCGATAAATAACGATGGACACTTGCCGACGGACCTGTCAATCGTGATGGACCCGTCAATCGTGATCAACCCGTCAATTGCGATCGACAGAGCCAACGACCGACACGCCTATCGTGTACCATGTGTCAATCGCGACTGACCCATCAGTCGCGATCGACCCATCAATCACGATCGATCCATCAATCGTGATTGACAGTCCCGATGGACCTGTCAATCATGACTGACCCAGTCAACAACTGTTTGACCACGACCAATAGACCTTGCGTGCCACATGTCAATCGCGATCAACCCGTCAATCGCGATCGATAGATTCAACGATCCTTTGACAATGATTGACTAAAATTATGGGCCACGTGTCAATCACAATTGACACATCAATCATGACTAACAGCCACGACGGACCTGTCAATCATGACCGACACGTTGATCGCGACTGACATATCAATCTCGATTGACAGACCACTCGATCGCGATTGATCGGAAAATTCAGCTAATTTTTTAGGGAAAAAAATATTGGTCTATTTTTTGGCTAATGTGTGGGAAGCATTTAAGGCTTAGTAGAGCATTGTGAGGCCACTACAAAAAGTATTTCGAGAAGTTATGTTTGCCTGTTAGCCTGCTTGAACCCTATTTTAACCCTAGAACCCTGAACAGTCATAACTTCCTCATATGAAATCCGTTCGGGGTGATTTTAGACTCGTTGGAAAGCTCATGGGGAGCACTACCAAAACTTCCACTATTTACAGTCAAATTAATACCAAGATTATTTTATATAGTAATTTTAAGTTGACCATACCCAAGGGGAAGAAAATTGAGGGATTTTAAGGATTGTTTTGCATAAAGCCAAAGAACAATTGGGTCTCTGAATTGCATGAATGAACATGGTTTGTTGTGTGACTTGAATTCAAATCTTGAGCTAACTTTGGGACTTTTACAGGTCCATTGCGAGCATTAAAGGGCATTCTAGGCAAGAGTAAGTGCAAGCTTGGGAACACGCTTTCAGGGCAGACAAGGGCAACCAAGCAAGGAGGCTTAAGGTTGGAGATTCTCAATTCCTCTTTCAATCCCTAGCTTAGGCTAAGGACGCAGAGTGTGTAAGTACTTTAGGATGGCGATAGGCATGAGACAAGTTAAAGACTATCTAAGAAATCAAGTTCAAGTCAAGGGTTAACCTGTGTGTGACCGATAACTGTAAAGGACAGAACTTAACGTGGTGCGATCATCTTAAAGTGCGAAAAGTAACTCAAGTATTCCTGATGATGCAAAATCAGACAAGATCCTAAACACGATAACAAAATAAAAAGAATCCAATGATTGATAAGAACGAAACGGCAATGAGGTTGTACTTTGGAAAAATTGGGCATATGAACCTTAGATCAAGACGACACCTAGGGAGAGATAGATAGAGTCTTAGGTCTTCAGAGGCTAGCGTCAATCATACTGCTAGGTCTTGGGCCCAGTAGTTGAGCCACTATTCGCACTACCCTAGCTTTGAAACTAGCGAGTCTGAAATGTCTCATGGTATGGAGAGACCCACAGGAAGTCCCGGTGTGCCATACCTATAGAGGGTTGAAGGCCCTTACAAGACTCAGCTGGAATACCTTAGGACCAACCGATTAGGTGCTTGCATCTATGAGGACGGCCTATGGAGATTTGTGGTCCAGATTAAAAACCCTGACCAACCCATTGGAATAGAGCATCCAGTAGTCAAGTTTGAAAATGGAGCATACCTGGACAAAGAAGGAACCATATACGTAGTAACCAGTCACCCAGATAGAACTAACGAATTCGGGAATGTGATCCCAGAGACGGACATATGTGACCTAGAGCAAGGAAACATAGGAGGAGAGCCTAAAACACCTCAAGGCAAATTTGTTCTTACTAGAATTATCACACCAGAGTGGATTCCCCAGGACAACAAGAGCATAGATCTACTCTTGAACCGAGAAACCGATGAAGCCTTTTGGAGGTATAAGCATGATCAACCAAATGAGGTAGGAACAATCACAATCTATGAGTCCAAAGATCCTGATAACCCAGGCAAGTGACCTATTTAGACAATACTTCGGAGAGGATCTTTGTGGTCTCAAAACATGGTAGACATGCCTACACTTGGAAGGGTGAATTCATTTTTCCCCAACCAACATCTAATGTCTCTTTTGGCCACCAAGGAGTTGGAACATCCCAAGCTCATGGAGCCCAAAGGGATAGAAGTAGAGACAGGCCAGAGGTAAGTTTTGCCAACCCCTTGGGTCGAGAAAGGATGAGAACAAAGACTGATAGAGTGGAAACTGAGAGACCTAGAGCCCCAAGAAACCAAATAAATGCGGATGAATTCCCTCTACCAAGACCTAGAGAGCACACGAGGACTTTGAGACCTACACAACTAGTTAAATCCATGAAGAACTGCTTCGATGACATAGGGGACCCATATGATCATGTGGTCGAGTTTAGACAAGTCTTGAGAGCTGAACAAGTTGAGGACCTATTCATGCCGTACAATGCTTTTGGTCTGACCCTTAGGAACAGAGCCCTTACATGGTTTCAACCATTGAATGAGAGACAATTTTGAAGCATAGACCAACTTCTAGAGGCTTTCATCACTGAATTCTCTAAGAGTGGCATAAGGCATAACACTTCCTCATTGATCCATAGCTTCAAGCAGACCCCTCAAGAGACAGTTAGACTCGTAGGAAGAAGGTTTTTGGCAATACCTAGAGAGATGCCCTGTTCCAGAGTTACCCACACAAGCAAAACAAGTGGCTTTATTTTTGGATGGTCTGCTAAGTACCAAACTGAGATCATATGTGTATCTCAAGGATCCTAGGACCATAGAAGAGTGTGTACGCATGTGCATAGACATTGAGGATAACCTGGGAGAGGAGTCAGAGCTTTCAAAAATCTACAAGGATTCAGATAGTTGTAGTAGTCTCATGTCCGATCAATCCACATCTATCGAGGAACTTGCAGAGAAGGTAGCTCCAAAACTAGGCATCTCTAGCAAACAAATCCCAAGATTTGTCCTAGTTAAGCGGTGCTATACTTGTGGAGGTGACCATATGGCGAACGTATGTCCCATTATGGCTCAACCCCAAGTGAATCCCAGTAGCCAATACTGCACCATAGAACGGAGATACACTAATCACACAGCACAAGATTGCCCATACAATAAGCAAGCGGTTAGGCAAACCTACCCTCAGCCCTATCCACAATAGGGAAGATATCAAAACCAGTATCCACCACAACAGTACGCTAGGCCTCAACAAACCTACCAACCACAATATCAGGCCTAGCAGAGACCTCAACCAGTGCTAGCCCAACAACCTCTTGCTCCAGCCAATGTGATTCCCGTAAAGTATGCAGCGGTAGAACAAAATCTGAATAGAGCTATAGTCCCAGTAACTCCATTACTTTCGGAAAGTGACCCCAGTGACCATAGATTTGATTCTACACATATTGATAGCCCCCAGTCTTACTACATGCAGTCTCCTGAACATGGTGAGTCGTACTTTAGTGAAGATCCGAGTGAGTCTAGTTGGGAGCCAGAATATGCAAATGTCATGTATGCAAATCCAAACTCTAGGCCTCAACTAGGCAAGTACAACCCCCATTCCCTAGAGGGCCATGCTACAAATGTCAGGGAGATCACCTCATTCATGATTGCCCACTGCCTGCCCCTACGCAACCCCAATCAGTGACAATTCAAGGATTTTATCAAGATTGCAAAAAGGAGCATCTCTTAGGAGATTGCCCAAAGAACCCCAATAATATGTCAAAAATCACTCCTATCAATGTTATTGGATTAGTAATAGACTCTACAGGCAGTGTGACTTCCATTGCACCAGTGCAAGTGGTCACCAGAGCTCAGGCATTGCAGCAGAACCAAGGTTTAGGCCAAGAAAAGAGTGCCGAGGTTAGTGAAACTGAGAGCATAACCAAGAAAAGGACGAGAGCCTGACAAGATAGTCGGGAAAGGATGAAAAGACAATGGTCTAAGAAGATGAGCGAATTAGAAGAAAGCATAAGAGAAACAAAAGCGAAGATTGTTGAACTCACCTCTCAAACAAACTCTTACATACCACCACCACCTTCATCCCTATCACCATCTAATCCACCATCTTTCAACCCACCTCATACCATTCCACCACCCCCTAGAGTAGGATCAGTATTAGCTGACCCCACTCCACAAGACATAGACATGATGCTTAAAGCATATCAGGCCAGAATCCAAGAAGGGCCAAACGTGACAGATCATGACAAGTGCCACCCTAGAGCTGATCTAGAGATAGAAAGAACCAAGTTTTGTGCTAAAATGGTAGCATTGGCTCAAACCATGTTTGAATCTAGTCGCCTTTTCAACTACTCTTGCTCAGCTAAGGCACAGCTGCACTTTGATGGACTGTTAGAGAAGTTGGAGAGCATAATTGCAAGATATGATAAGGAAGCGATATCCCAAGGAAGAGCCAAGGCAAGCGAAAGAATAAGCAGTCCTCCTCCAGGAAGCTTATGTGCCTTATTCCACTGAACCACACACCTCTTCTTCTATGAATAGGTATTCACCAGAGTTCTTGCAAGAGATTCAAGAAGAGAAATGGGCTAAAGAAAGTGAAGTCCCTCCTCCCATTGAACTTGTGGATGATGCGCATGATCGATTCCCACAAGATATTCCTTCCATTTATGGAGAGCAGGAGAGCACCCAATCCCAAGAGAGGTTAGACTTTGAGTCTAACTCCTTACAAGAATTGCCCCATTTCACAGGCCCATGGGAACTTAAGTCTACGTGTATGAGAACACCCACGGTCATGGTAAGAAACGAAGACTCGGTCATACCTAGGAACACAGAGGTAGTGAAAAACACTAAAATGCAGTGCAACCTCACTCTAGAAGAGTTACTCAAGGTTAGGCCAGAGCTGTGGAAACATGTAGCTAACCAAGTGCCAGAAGTGGCAAAACCTCGTTCCTAGGTAGGATCTCATAGAACAGTGCCAGAAATACCTTTGGACAAGATAGGAGATATGAGTGAAGGAGAAGAAGGAAACACCTATCTTCCCATTACCCATCAGAGATACACAACCAAGGCAATTCTGGACTCAGGCGCAGGAGTTGCAATTGCTACCACTTCCCTATGGAAGTGTTGGGGCAAGCCAACACTCAGGCCAACGAGAATGAAATTGCAGATGGCCGATGGTCACATAGAGAGACCCTTAGGGCTGTTAGAAGGAATAACTCTCACTACTTGTGGTGTAGAGTTTGAACACACATTTGCTATCTGTGACTTTAGCAAGAACGAGGCCTATGAAATGATTTTCGGAAGACCATTTATGCGACAGTTGCAAGTGGTACGGGATTGGGGAACCAACTCCTTGTACTTGCAACACTTAGGTGTCACAACCAAAGTCAATCTCAAAGACTACTCTCATAGAGACGTACCCCCTATTCAATGGAATCCCATCCATAGAGCTAAAGATGATACTGAGTCAGAGCATTCCATAGGATCAGGATCCTCTTGGATGCATGAAGACACTCACTTGTGGATGTGTAAAGTAGCAGTACAAGAAGAGAAGAGAGAAAAAGCCAGAGAGATAGGTGTAAAGGAAACCCATAGATCAATTCAAGACCCAGCAAATGCACCTATAGTATTTCCTGACGAAGAATTTGAACCTCATGGTTGGGCTGAAATTCTAGCAACGATGGATGTAGCCATCTATGGAGAACAATGGACACCCTAGTGTGACGAGGATGGCTATGACATTTCAGTCTTCTCCATAGAGCCAATCATGGGAGATTCCGTTTTGGAAGAATGTGAACCTAGCACTGATGCATTCGAGGATGCAAGTGACTCCTATCTAGAGTCAATCATTATGGACCCACCTTTTGCATCAAATGAAGAATACTTCTATGAGGTAGAAGTTCACCCTTATAGATACGAAGATCTCACAAATGATGTAAGGTTAACCACACAAGTTGCCGCCAAGAGTGAGGGCAAGAAGAGGAAGAAGAAAGAAGTTACACCAGAAGAAGAAGAATCCTTGTTTGAGGTCCCTGGAAATTTTAAGAAGTATGAAATAGATGATAGAAGAGTCATGATAAGAATGCGTAAATGTGAGGCACAATCAGGGGAGGCCTATGAACAAAGAAACCACCAAGAAAATAGTTGTAGCCATAGAAGAGGGAGAAGAAAGATGCACCTACATAGGGCATGACCTGACGGAAGAAGAAGAGCAAGAGTTGATATCTTTGCTAAGAGAGTATAGAGATGTATTCGCTTGGAGCTACAAGGACCTGAAAGGAGTAGATCCGGACATATGCTCACACACTATCCCCATGACCTCGGATGCCAGACCCTCTAAACAAAAGCCATACACATACAACGATAGTTATGCTGCTAAGATCAAGGAAGAGATAGATCGCTTGGTTGAAGTTGGATTTATCTATGAAATTGAGCACATTGAGTGGGTATCCCCCATTGTAGTGGTGCCCAAGAAGAATGGGAAGTTACGTGTGTGCATTAACTTGAAGAAGGTTGATGCAGCCACAATTCGAGATAACTATCCGCTTCCTATCACTGAGCCTCTATTAGAAAGAGTAGCGGGCAAGGAAGTATACAACTTCCTTGATGGATTTTCTGGTTACAATCAGGTAGCCATTGCTCCAGAAGATCAACATAAGACAGCTTTTGCCACAGAATGGGGCATATTTGCCTTTCGAGTAATGCCATTTGGCCTCACCAATGCACCAGCCACTTTTCAGAGGCTGATGTGCCATGTGTTTAAAGAATTCCTGAGAAAGAATTTAGAAGTCTATGTTGATGTCCTCTGTGCGCATTCCAACATTAGACACACCCATATACCTGAAGTAAGGCAAATCTTTGACAAATGTAGAGAATATCAAGTCTGCTTGAACCCAGAAAAGTGTGTTTTCATGGTCAAGCAAGGCAAGATTCTAGGACACATAGTGTCAAAGAATGGCATATCCACAGATGAAGAGAAAGTGAGAGCCATCGCAGAACTACCTAGGCCAAAGAATGTCAAGGAAGTACAATCTTTCATGGGGCATTGTGGTGATTACCGACGTTTTATACACATGTATGCCATCATTGCAAGGCCTTTGTATGGACTTTTGACCAACTTTGAGTGGATTGAAGAATGTGAAAACTCCTTCAACGAGCTCAAGAGAAGATTGTGCTCAGAACCAATCCTAACCACACCAAATTGGAACAAGCCCTTTCATGTTCACGTAGATGCATCCAATTATGCTATTGGATGTGTTCTAGCACAACCTACAGGTGAAGGTAATATGGATCTTCCAATTGCCTATGCTAGTAGACAGTTGAATGCAGCCGAACGAAACTATACGACCACCGAACGAGAAGGACTACGCATGGTATATGCAGTTAAGAAGTTTAGACACTACTTGCTTGCAAATAAGTTTAAATTTTTTACCAACCATCAGGCATTGCTATATCTCGTGGACAAGCCATGCAATACAGGTAGACTAGTAAGATGGTTTCTCTTACTGATGGAATATGACTTTGAGGTTGTGGTGAGGAAAGGCAAAACTCACTTGAGAGCAGACCATCTCTCTAGGCTCACATCTGGAGAGGCCCCACAAGGAGTATCAGATGACCTTCCTGATGCTTATTTGTTTAATTTGGCAGTGGTACCTCAGTGGGCCAAGCCATTGTGCCAGTATTGACATACGGGCCTAACCACCTGTTAGAAGAAGCATTTTTTGAAGAGAAATATTTGTAAAATGATAAAAAATTGTAGAAATATTTATGCAAATGATGTAAAAATGAGGAAGAGTCTTCCTCATGTAAATTAGAATCATATGTGACTTTTCTAGAAATTTTGGAAACTCCTAGATAGCATATTTTTAGATTAGAAGGGAAAAGGACCAAAATTCAAGTGTGAAAAGGGAAACTTGAAAATGTATAAAATATAATTTCCTCTATTTTGAGAGGGTTGGTTATTTGTATTTGATGCTATCCGAGTAATGAGAAGAGTTTCCTGTAGAAAATACTATTTCTTCCTTTCAGGTACTTTCTTTGATTTGTGAGTCTATTCTATGTGTATCCATGGAATTTGCAAGCTTTTATTGTGTATTTCTGATGAATGTGTATGAAGAGAGTTGATTCATGATGTATTGAGTGAGAAACTGTTGAAGAATAGTGCTGGAAATGAAAATCATCAATTTTCATAGAATCGGGATTGTCTCATCTAAAGGTTACAGGTATCATTTTTGAGATTTAACTTTATGATTGTGTTCTGCTGAGAAAATTACATGCTTTAGACATTAAGATCATAGGAAATGATGTAGTATTTCTCAAGATAACCAAAACCCTAGAAATTCCTCTTCATCTTCATCATTTCTCAGAAATCCAGCCAGTTTTCTCTTATTTTTTGGATTCTATCATCTAGAAGGGGCTGTGGTCTCTTGTATACTTCTAGGATTGACAAATATAAGATGTATTGTTGATTCTTAATGCTAAAATTATTGGAGAGGACAACTGCAAAGGGTAACAACAAACAAAGACATTACACATTCAATGATAAATACTCTGCTAAAATAAAGGAAGAAATTGATAAGCTGCTGGCTGCCAATTTCATCTCTGAGATTGAATACACAGAGTGGATATCTCCTATAGTTGTAGTACAAAAAAATAATGGGAAACTTAGGGTATGCATTAATTTGAAAAAGGTGAATGCTGCAACTATAAGGGATAGCTACCCATTGCCTATAACAGACCATCTTCTAGAAAGAGTTGCAGGGAAGGAGGTTTATAGTTTTTTGGATAGTTTTTCAGGATACAATCAGGTACCCATAGCTTTGGAAGACCAACAAAAAATAAAACTGCCTTTTCCATAGAATGGAGAATTCATGCTTTTAGGGTTATACCCTTTGGGTTAACTAATGCCCCAACAACTTTTCAAAGATTGATGTGTCATATCTTCAAAGAATTCCTGAGGAATGTAATGGAAATTTATGTGGATGATCTTTGTACTTTTTCATTAAAAATACAGGATCATTTGGAAGATTTAGAAAACATATTCAGGAAATGCAGAACATACAGAGTATGTTTAAATCTAGAGAAGTGTGTGTTCTTTGTAAGACAAGGAAGAATGTTAGGTCACATAGTCTCCAAAAATGGAATTTCAACTGATGAGAGAAAAATTAAGGCAATAGTGGAACTTCCAAGACCAACAAATGTAAAGGAACTTCAAACTTTCATGGGACATTGCGGGTATTATAGAAAATTTGTACACAAGTTTGCTGACATAGCTAAACCTTTGTATGCTTTGATCACAAAATTTGAGTGGACCAGAGAGTGTGACCAAGCTTTTGAGGCTCTAAAAACTTGTTTGGTAACAGCACCAATTCTGAAAACACCACAGTGGGATAAAATTTTCCATGTCCATGTGGATGCTTCAAATAATGCTTTGGGATGTGTGTTAGCACAACCAATAGAAGGAAGCAAATTGGACTTTCCAGTTGCTTATGCTAGTAGGCAGCTGAATTCAGTGGAGAAAAATTACACAACCACTAAAAGGGAAGGGTTGGGAATGATATTTGCTATGAAAAAATATAGACATTATCTTTTGGCCAACAAGTTTAAATTCTGGTGGATCACCAAGCTTTACTCTATCTAGTAAACAAACCTTGTCACACTGGTAGGATAGTCAGATGGTTTCTTCTACTAATGGAGTTTGAGTTTGAGGTGGTGGTCAAACAGGGAAAAACACATTTGAGAGCAAATCACTTGTCCAGAATCCAGGCTAAAGAACCAAGTTCACCTTTAGATGATGATCTGCCAGATACATATCTGTTCAAAGTAGAAAGTATTCCTGAATGGGCCATGACTTTAGTGCATTTGCTAACCATGGGACATTGTAGAACATTTGGAAACAACACACATTTAGTATTACAAAGCAGGAATTTTATGCTATTAGCTGGGCACTTGTATCACCCCAACCATACAGGCATATTGGAATATTGTACTCCAGAAGAGGAGCAACAGGAGTATCTCAAAAGAGCTCATTGTTGGAACCCTTGTACTCATGCTTCCATAATAGTCACCTTAAGTAATCTCAATAGGATGGGAGTACATTGGCCTAATAAGATTCAAGATGTAACAAAATATATTGCTAACTGTTGGGAATGCCAATCCTTGCAAAATTCAGAACTCGTAACTCTATATTGGTTTCAGAAAAACCCAGAATGGAGTGTGAACATAATTGAGGAATTGAAAAGAAATAAGAAAGGAAAACAAGAAAGAGTTAGTGCAGACTCAAAGAATCTACAAATGATTTCTGAAGAGTATCAACTAATAGGAGAACAATTGTAGAAGAGAGGGATGGATGGATATTTAAGAATTTTTGTTCCTGAAGATAAATATGTGGAAATGTTAGAAATGGCACATTCTGGAGTGGCAGGAGGACATTTCTCAAGTGAAAGGACTGCTAAACTCATATTATATTCTGGTTTTTGGTGGCCAACCCTATTTCTTGATGCAAGAACATATGTAAAAAGATGTGAGATTTGTCAGAGGGTGAGTCAACCAAATAAAAGAGACAATATGCCATTAGTTCCATTGATTTCAGCAAGAGCATTTAGTAAATGGGGGTTGGATTTCATTGGACCCATACATCCTCCATCAAAACAATCCCATGCCGAATATATACTAGTAGCCATAAATTACCTGACCAAATGGGCAGAGGCCAAGGCTACAAAAAGAAATGATGCTCAGACTACTGCAAGGTTTCTCTATGAAAATATCATTACCAGATTTGGACTACCAATTGAATTGGTAAGTGATAGGGGGACTCATTTTTTGAATAAAATCATAGAAAACATAACTGAATATTTCATGATTAGTCATAGAAAGTCAGCCCCATATCACCCACAAGCCAATGGGTTAGCAGAAAGTACTAATAAAGTACTTTGCACTGTATTGTCAAAATTGGTAAACACAAACAGGAATGATTGGGATTTACAGCTTGTTGGTGCAAGACAATCAACAATTGAAGGTCTTTAAGTCCGCAGAGACGTCATCAAAAATTTCTTTAAAAAAGGTCACCGGAAGGTCACCGGAACAGTACCGGAACAGTACCGGAAACTCACAGTAAAGTCACCGGAATGTTACCGGAATTGATCAATTTTACAGTTTTCAGTTTATGAAGAGTTGGAAGATAAAAGGAGGAAGAAAAGAACAAATTTTGAAGCATGGAAGAAAACCGGAAAAAGAATGTACACATATGTAGAGTAGTATAGTCAAAGTTGTAAGCTTGTACAAATTTATCTATAAATACCTGAGAAAGTGTCGGGGCAGATATGAGAGGCATATACGAGAGTATGAGAGACATAGATGATAGAATAAGAGACAAGGAGAGAGAATGAGAAGTTAGATGTCATGAGACATATGAAAAGTTAGTTGAGTTTTCCTCTCATCACTCAACTGTAACTTTCTGAGTAATCGAAGAAATATTGCGCCAAAATTTCTGTGTGTTCTTCATCTGTGATAGATGATTTGTGAAATCCTTTTGAGGATATCTAAGTCTATAGTTAATCAATCTATAGCTTAAGTTTCAGAGTTTAATTGTAAACAGAAATCGAGAATTGTCAGTAGGAACATTCATATGTGTTGAGTGTTCAAAGTTTACTGAAACAGGCGCATTTCCAGTGAT
This sequence comes from Ceratopteris richardii, assembly GCA_020310875.1. NCBI lineage: Eukaryota > Viridiplantae > Streptophyta > Polypodiopsida > Polypodiales > Pteridaceae > Ceratopteris > Ceratopteris richardii. Next base: position 49,125,604 of record CM035435.1, read on the forward strand.
CAATGTTTTGATCATTTCTCAGTGCATACTTTAAAGTTTTGCATGAGTGAGGGCTTAATCTTTAAGTTAGAAGATAAGCTACTTGTAACCAGAAGTATTTGTTTAAACGGATTCTATTCAAGGAGAACCAAGTCTTAGAAGTTGCAGGTGCAAAATAAACTGTTCAGAATGACAGTTTCAGACATAGGTAGCTTGTGAAGGTGATTTCTCAAGTTATACTAAACCTTTTGAAGAACTTTAACTTGAAGGAGGTGCGCAATCTCTAGGCGACACTCCATACAAAGTTTCATAAAAAACTTTACATGTTTGATAGATTAATTTGAAGAAATTGTACAGCAGACTTTTGTGTTGTGAAGTTTTTGACTTACTCTTGGTATAGAGGTGCTCTAATCACAAGAGTAGGTTATTCTTTTGGAGATTAACACTCTCCATCAGTGGTATCAGAGCAGGAGACATCAAAATCAAAGAAAGGAGGATCCCAATTGCTGCAGTTACAAAGAATTCAACAACTGAAGAACTAAAAGGTGAAAGCTTGAAGGCAAAACCTGAGGAAGAGATCATACGATATGAAGAAAGACAAACGGAGTCTAATTTGAAGCAAAGGTACATATATTATTCATAAAGGTTGAAGGTTTCAATACACAGGAAGACACAAGATGGGAGATTCTCTACAGATAGAGAAACTGGATAGGGAAAACTATCCTACGTGGTCAATGAGGATGGAAGCTCATCTTATGAGCAAAGATTTGATAGCTTATATCACAGGAGAAGAAGAAAAGCCACAGTTCAGAGATCCTAGTGTTCCGACTAGGGAGGAGTTAGCAGATTTGAAAAACTGGATGAAGAAAGATGCTCAAGCTAGGAGCATTATCTATATGGCAGTCAATGACTACTTGTTACCTCATATTCGAGGTCTTGAAAGTGCAACTGACATTTGGAATGCTTTGGAGGAGCATTTCCAGAATACTACTAAGTCAAGGAAGGCATCCTTATGGGCAGAGTTTACAACCTTCAAGAAGAAGGCTTCTCAGTCCATTTCAGACTATGTGACAAGGATGAAAGACATTGCAGATGCATTAGGAGCTGTTGATGAAGACATTGAGGAGGATAAATTGGTAAGGCAAATTCTTACAGGCTTAAGAGGTGATGACAAATGGAAGCCGTTTATTTTGTCTACAGAGTTATCACTTGATCATTTCACTCCAGATTTAAATCAGTTGCTAGGTCATATGCTAACATTTGAGAATGATGTTAAAGGAGATGGTGACAAGAGTGCAGGTCATGAAATGTACTCAAAAGATAAAAAGAAGAATAGCAAAGGAAAGCAACAAGCAAATGAAGATGAAGGAACAACTAGCCAAGCCAACTTCCTAAGAGGAAGAGGAGGTGGCAAAGGTAGAGGAAGAGGCAGAAACAACAAAGATGGAGGCAAAGCTTGGTGGATTTGTGGTAAGACAAATCATTTAGCTAATGATTGTTGGCACAATACTCAAAGTAATAATGGATATAGTCAAAGTTACAATGCAAGAGGAAGAGGTGGCAGAAATCAAAGAGGAAATTTCAGAGGCAGAGGTGGTAGGAGTTACTTTGGAAGAAATGCAGGTCGAGGATTCCAAAGTCAACAATATAACAATACCTACTACAATTACGCTTCAGAACAGAAGGAGGATTCAACATTGATATTGAATGCTACTTGTGAAAGGCAGAGTGAAGATCAAAGAGTCTTTTACATTGACTCAGGATGTAGCAATCACCTGAGTGGAAACATATCATTGATGACTGATTTGGAGAATAAAGTTTCTAATCATGTTGTTCAAACAGGTGACAACACAAAGCATAAAGTGAAGTCGATTGGATCAGTGAAAGCTAAAGACGGTAGTACCTTATTGGGTAAGGTTCTGTATGTTCCTACAATTCCTAAGAATTTGATAAGTGTAGGACAAATTGTTGAAAAGGGATATGAAGTAAGATTCACTAATGAAGGAGTATACGTGGAAGATCCCAGTCAAGGGTATAAACAGATTGTTTCAGGAAAGAAAGAAGGAAGACTGTTTACACTGAAGATTCAAGGCAACATTGGTCAGGCCATGTTTACATATGCAAGACATAAAATTTCTGAGTTAGATCTTTGGCACAAGAGGCTTGGACATTTTAATGAAAGAGGTATTAAAGATATGATTAACAATGGTTCAGTGCTTGGATTGCCTAATGTTGCAGGTCAACATATGACATACAAATGTGAGGCATGTCAATTAGGTAAAGCTCATAAGAATTCTTACTCCAAGCATGGTTTTATGTACTCAAAGAAGCTTGAGTTGGTACACACAGATGTGTGGGGACCATCAAAGGATTTCAGTATAAATGGGTCAAGATATTATGTGATTTATGTTGATGATGCTACTAGATGGATCACTATCTATGTGATCAAGGATAAGTCAGAAGTATTCAATACATTCAAACATTATCATGCATATGCAGAAAGAACTACAGGTCATAAACTGAAGAGACTAAGATCAGATGGAGGGGGAGAGTTTTTCTCCAACAAATTCAGTGATTACTTATGGAATGCAGGTATAAAAAGGGAAGTTACTTGCAGGTACTCTCCTCAACAAAATGGTGTAGCAGAAAGAAGGAATAGGACTCTTGTTGAGTTTGCAAGGTCCATGATGAATGAGAAAAATTGCCCTAATTATTTGTGGGCTGAAGCTGTAAATACAGCTACTTATTTGGTCAATAGGTTACCATGTAAAGCCTTGCAGGGTATGACATCATATGAAGCTTGGTGGGGTAAAAGACCTACCCTGGATCATTGCAGAGTATTTGGATGTGTGGCATATGCATATGTGCCATCACAATTAAGACACAAATTGGAACCTAAAGCTGAAAAATATGTTTTCATTGGTTATGATGACAAACAGATGGGATACAGGTTGTGGAATCCATCCACAAAACATTTTCTGGTTTCGAAAGATGTTACGTTTGATGAGCAAATTTCTTGGTATGTAGGAACAGTTAATAACAATACAGGTGATGAAGAAGAAGTGAGTCAAAAGAAAGGTAAATCAAAGGTTCAAATAATTGATGAAGAAGAAAATTATGAAGTGCAGGAAGAAGTTGAAGAAAGGTCAAGATTTGATCCTGAGTGTGAAGAACCAGAAACCTCAAGGACTGGAGAACTCAGAAGGTCATCAAGAAATAGATGGCAACCTACAAGATACAGTTATGATACTTCATTTTTGGCTACGAAGGATTATGCTTACATAATGAAAGCAGATGAAGACCCTTCTACATATGAAGAGGCAAAAGGTAAGGAAAAATGGGAGAAAGCTATGCAAGAAGAACATGATGCATTGGTGGAAAATCAAACATGGGATTTAGTTCCTAAACCAAATAGCCAGAAGATTATTGGATGCAAGTGGGTCTACAAGACCAAAAGATTTGCAGATGGAAGTGTGTCTAGATACAAAGCTAGACTTGTTGTCAAAGGGTTTGCTCAAACATATGGAGTTGATTATGATGAGACTTATAGTCCAGTGGCAAAGATGACAACCATCAGAACACTCATAGCTGTTGCTGCGTGTAAAGGTTGGAAGTTATGTCAGTTAGATGTGAAAAATGCTTTTCTGAATGGTTATATTTCAGATGATGTGTTCATGGAGCAACCTCAAGGGTTCAGAGATAAAAGGTATCCAGATCATGTGTGCAAGCTCAAGAGAGCTTTGTATGGCTTGAAGCAGGCCCCAAGAGCGTGGAACTATAGACTTGTAAAGTTCTTGAAAGAACTTGGTTTTTAGGTGTCTGAAGCAGATAGTAGTCTGCTTATAAAAGCAAGTGATAATGGTTTCATATATATGTGCATATATGTTGATGATATAATCCTTACAGGAACAGATGAGTCAGGTATACAAAGACTCAAGAAGCAAATGGAAAAGGAGTTCAAGATAAGTGACTTGGGAGACTTGTCATACTTCTTGGGTATGGAGATCATATATACTCAGCATGGAGTATTCGTGACCCAAGAAAGATATTTGAAGAACTTGTTAATCAAGTTTAAAATGAATGATTGCCAGATAGCACCTACTCCAATGGAGGTGAATCACAAATTGAGTAAGTTTGGAGGTGAAGAATTCAAGGATGTGAGACAATATCAGAGTTTGGTTGGTAGTCTTATCTATGCTACTTTAACCAGACCTGATTTATCATATGCAGTAGGAGTTTTGTCTCAATTCATGCACTGTCCAAGGAAAGAACATTGGATTGCAGGACAAAGGGTGTTGAGGTACATTAAGGGTACACTCAAAGAAGGTTTGTATTATGGTTTTACATCAGATACAAATATCAAAATATACAGTGATGCAGATTGGGCAGGTAATCCAGATGACAGAAGGTCAACCTATGGATACATGTGATATGTGGGAGATAAGCTAATCTCATGGTGTTCCAAGAAGCAACATACAGTTGCTTTGTCTTCTACCGAAGCTCAGTACAAAGGCATGGTTGAAGCCGCAAAGGAAGTGATTTGGCTAAAGACTTTAATGAAGAATTTTGACACTATACAGAGGACACCAATTATATTTGGAGATAATATGAGTTCATTATATTTAGCTGCTAATCCTGTTTTTCATGCCAGGACTAAACACATTGAGATTCAGTATCACTTTCTAAGAGAGAAGGTGATGGATAAAGAGATTGAAGTAATCCATACTTCAACGAAAGATCAGATAGCTCATATGCTTACAAAAAGTTTGGATGGACCTAAGTTACAAAGGTTTAAAGATATGGCAGGAATAAAGAAGACAGAGAAAACCTCAATTGATGATTGAGGGGGAGCTGTTGGTGCAAGACAATCAACAATTGAAGGTCTTTAAGTCCGCAGAGACGTCATCAAAAATTTCTTTAAAAAAGGTCACTGGAAGGTCACCGGAACAGTACCGGAACAGTACCGGAAACTCACAGTAAAGTCACCGGAATGTTACCGGAATTGATCAATTTTACAGTTTTCAGTTTATGAAGAGTTGGAAGATAAAAGGAGGAAGAAAAGAACAAATTTTGAAGCATGGAAGAAAACCGGAAAAAGAATGTACACATATGTACAGTAGTATAGTCAAAGTTGTAAGCTTGTACAAATTTATCTATAAATACCTGAGAAAGTGTCGGGGCAGATATGAGAGGCATATACGAGAGTATGAGAGACATAGATGATAGAATAAGAGACAAGGAGAGAGAATGAGAAGTTAGATGTCATGAGACATATGAAAAGTTAGTTGAGTTTTCCTCTCATCACTCAACTGTAACTTTCTGAGTAATCGAAGAAATATTGCGCCGAAATTTCTGTGTGTTCTTCATCTGTGATAGATGATTTGTGAAATCCTTTTGAGGATATCTAAGTCTATAGTTAATCAATCTATAGCTTAAGTTTCAGAGTTTAATTGTAAACAGAAATCGAGAATTGTCAGTAGGAACATTCATATGTGTTGAGTGTTCAAAGTTTACTGAAACAGGCGCATTTCCAGTGATCAATGTTTTGATCATTTCTCAATGCATACTTTAAAGTTTTGCATGAGTGAGGGCTTAATCTTTAAGTTAGAAGATAAGCTACTCGTAACCAGAAGTATTTGTTTAAACGGATTCTATTCAAGGAGAGCCAAGTCTTAGAAGTTGCAGGTGCAAAATAAACTGTTCAGAATGACAGTTTCAGACATAGGTAGCTTGTGAAGGTGATTTCTCAAGTTATACTAAACCTTTTGAAGAACTTTAACTTGAAGGAGGTGCGCAATCTCTAGGCGACACTCCATACAAAGTTTCATAAAAAACTTTACATGTTTGATAGATTAATTTGAAGAAATTGTACAGCAGACTTTTGTGTTGTGAAGTTTTTGACTTACTCTTGGTATAGAGGTGCTCTAATCACAAGAGTAGGTTATTCTTTTGGAGATTAACACTCTCCATCACAGCTTAATCATGTCCTATGGGCCTATAGAGTGGCATACAAAACTGCATTAGGAACCACACCATTCAATCTGGTATATGGACAAAATGCAGTTCTGCCCATAGAATTCCTCATTCCAACACTAAAGGTGGGAAGTCAATACAAGTGGACTGGACATGAATTATCAGAGAGAGTGATGGAATTGGAAAAACTGGGAGCTTCTAGACTCAAGCAATTATGAGCATATATGCAGGCAAGAAAAGACAAAAAGCTTATCATGATGTTCATATTAAAGAAAAAGATCTACAAGAAGGAGACCTAGTTCTGGCATACACATTAAAGGAACATCATAAGAAATTTTAGAAAAAAGGACATGGGCCTTATATTATACATCAAATAAGTAACAGTGGAGCTATCCATCTAGCTAACATAGATGGAGAAATCATGCCAAACTTCATAAGTGGATGAAGAGTTAAAAGGTATGATTTTCCATTAACAGTCTCTGAATGGAGAAGAATACATCAAGCTCAAAATAGGAAAAAAGAAGAGGAAAATGTAAGAAAGGAGGCTCAACAGGAGGCAAAGGAAAGGATAAGAAAAACCAAAGAACTTAGAGAAGTCCTTTTGTGTGAAACACCTCTAAAAGAAAGAGAACATTTGCCTATTATCACAATGAATTTTCAGGATGAAAAAATCAAAGTCTTAATAGATTCAGGAGCATAGGTAAATTTGATCAGTTCAGCTTTGTTGAATAAGTATAAGTGTAAAAGGACTGAAAGCAAGACATTTATCAAAACCTTAGAAGGGCAGATAATACAAAGCTTGTCTTCACCATCTATTAAAGTTAAGTTCAATGAAGAATATATGAGAATAGATTGTGAAGAATGGTCAGACCACATGATGACTGAGAAATTGATTTTGGGACAACCATGGCTAAAGCAAGGTAAAGTAATTTTGTATTTTGAAAAAATGAAGCTTAAGTTGACAGTAAATGACAAAAGGTTTTTAATATTTCTATGGAGTACTGAAGAACAGGAAGATCAATAGGAGATTCATGACTCAGATCTGGAAGGATTTACTTTTTCATTAGAAGTTACAAAGGCATTACCAATACAACCATTTCATGATCAAGCTTCATTCAATCAAAAACAGGATAAATTTGAAAGAACACAAGACGGTGAAAAGACAGAAGAAAGGGGGCAACTATGGAGTAGTCAGAAGCATCAAGGCATCAGAACAGGAAGATTGTGGAAACAGAGTACACACAAACACTGCTCATCAAAACAAAATTCCAGAACAAAATGGATATGGAAGCCAAAAAATTCCAAGAACAACCTATCAAAAGGAGAAGGGTTTCTTCCTAGAACAGGGTCAGCAAGGGTTAAATATTATTGGGTAAAAAAATCAGATTTGATTCAATGGAAAAAAAACATGAGTATCTGATATGCAGTTAGGATCTTTGATAAGAAAGTCAGAGTGTTACAGAGAAGAAATTATGAAAAATAATGGCAATTTGTTCTACCTTATCCTTTTTTCTGAGAAAAGAAATAGGAGGGGAAGAGAGGAGATAAAGGTAATTATAAAAAAAAAGAGAGAAAAGAGAGAAATTATCCATTTTCCTAAAAGAGAGAAAAATTATCCATTTTTCTTTTATAAGTTATACAGCACAAAGCAAGATATAGATAGGAGTGTAGCAGGTTTCTATTTTTTTTTTTTTTTTTTTATTCAATTTTCTTCAACTATTTATAGTTTTCAAATCTTTCCTTTCTTTATAAGAGCTGTCAGAAGAAAAGAGAGCACTAGACATCTTGCTACACATGTAATGATCACTTTAATTGATTCTTTACCTGTGACATAAATGAGGAAGTCAGGATTTAATTGAGATTTTATTTTCATTCTTCTTTCATATCATCTCAAAACAAATGTCAATTTTTTATTTCTTATGACTCATGTGGGTGGAGTTTTTCTTTTGTGTGATGTAATATTTTCTTCAGAATGGTGAATCCGAAGGAACTACCAATCCATGATTTCAAAGCAGACTCAGTCACTCTGTCTAGACGACATTGGTTCTTGGACAGTGAAGCTGCAGTAGAGGAAGTGGATTTGGAGTCTGATGAAGAGCATGAAATCCCAGAAGTAGAGAAGGTAGTTAAGGAGCTCAAGGAAACTCTAGGTATTATTGGCCAGCACATATTTACAGTGGGAGTTGGAGGTTACAAGTACACTATGCTGTGTCAGGAGTTTTACAAATTCCAAAGAATTGCAGTCAATTAGAAAAGATGGAAAGCAATAGGAATACACAGGTTGTTGGATGAACCCATATTCTTTATAGACTTTGAAAGAGTGGCACAGATGATGAACAGTTTGTTGGAAGTTGGAAAGGGCAATGAGGCATATTTTATGTGTGCTATCAAGAACAAAGAAAATCAGGAAGTGAACATTACTATAAAAGCAGAGCATATCAGGACAGCTCTTCAGTTTTATACCATGGGAACCAAGTTAGACAACAGTTTTGTCAAGAAAAATAAAGCTACATATGCAAGATATTCCAAATTCCCTGATTTTAAAGGAAAAGAGAATGAAGAGTATGCTATCAGAATGTTTTTGCAATATTTCTGCTTTCCAAAACTACCTAGATATACCATGCCACACAAACCAGCAACATTGATCGTGTTCAATAATAAGGACAGAACCAAACCTTTTGGAGTGATGGATGTAAGTCCATACATACATGAACAATTGAAGGAAGCAGCTAAACATTGGGACCAAAAGAAGTACATGAATGGAGCTCAATTCTTAACCAAAATTATATATCATGTTCTAGGGATGGAGGATCAATTAAAGCTGGCTCCAGAAGCCCAATACTTCAGAAATTTAATGACAGGAATTAAGAGCCCTTCCAAGAAAATGACTATAAGGGAGGTGGAAGCCCAACCAAGCATGAAGGGAGCAGAAAGGAAAAGAAAGGGAATCTCAGAAGAAGTTATTCCTGTAAAGAAAAGAAGATTGGATCCAAGAAAAGTGGAATTGAAATAGGTGGAAGCAACTAAGGAAGAGCATGAAGCTACTCAGAAGCAAGTACAGTCTTCAAATGATCCTCACCCACCTCAGACAAGCAAAGAGCAGTTGTATACCTATTTGACCCAAGGGAACAATAAAAGGGGGGTATATGAAGCCCAGTATCAAAAGATGTTGGAGGACTACTCTTGTAAAGCAACTGATTGGATTCCACAAGAAGTAGAACACTATGAAGAGCTGCATGATCAGATGATGGCAGCAGAGACAGAGGAAGTTTTTGTCAAAAAAGAAGTAGAACTGTTAGCATATTTCAAAGAGCTACAAGAACCTCCTGAAACTAGAACCACAGTTGTAGTAAAGAAGAAGGTTCAGAAGAAACCTGTACAGAAGAGGAAGTTAACAAAGAAAAGTAAAGGAAAATCAGTAGCAGAACCTGTACCAAGGATGGAGACAGAGGAAGTAATAGTAGAAGAAAAAAAGCAGGAGGAATCTATTGATGTGAATGAACCAAGAATGGACAAATCAGGAATAACAGGCTCTTCACAATTCTCTTCAGATTCTGAAAGTGACATTGAAAACATTTTGTTGAAAAGTTTGAACTTATCAGTGCCTAGTGTTGCGAACATTTGTTTTATGTAGGGTACAAGTTTCAAATTATGTAAATACCTTTGGGAAGTCTTCAAATACTTCAAGAAGGCTCATATTATTCATAAAATGTAGCAAAAATACCACGTGAGTTCTAGAACATGGTGAGTCAAATTAGTGAGTCACAAGGGAACTTCAGTGGTGTCCTAGTGGAAGGTCGATGTGGCTAGTTCTCAAAGTCCATCAATACTTTGCTTATTTGAGCACTTGAGTCATGTAATACCTCCATCCAAGTGTCTACCACGAATTTAGATGTATTAGGAAGGTTTTAGATTAGTTTCCCATGCTATAAAAAGAGGAGAAAAGTCGTGATCTTGTGGGATGTCCAAGAGAGTCATATGTGTATCTCTACACTGCTGTAGTTTTGTATGCAGAGATTGCAGAGCTTGTCTCTCCCTCATTATATATCCAAATTACATGTTTGATAGCTCATTGGAACGTTCTTACTGTCTACTTTCTTCCTATAAATTTTCATAATCATTAAATGTGTGAGCTGAGAGCAATACTCTCTGCAAGTAGTGTGTGTTCTCTGTTTTTTTATCCCTACTGAAGGTCTCCATTAAACCTCAAACTTGCAGAGGTCATATCTCCTTGTGTATGTATCCAAATCATGTGTTCTTTGGCTTGTTAGAAATCTCTTTAAGTCTAATTGTATTCTGGAAAGTTTCAAAGTCATTGGAGTTGTGAATTAAGAGCAGTAGTCTCTGCAAGTGATGTGTGTCCTCAGGTTCATCTCTGTTTCAAGGTCTCCATTAAAGCTGCATATTGCAGAGGTCATAGCTCATTGTGTATTTATCCATTTGAGGTGTTCTATATCTTGTTGGAAAGCTCTTAGAGTCTAGTTTATGTGTGTGAAACAGTTTTGGAAAATTCCAAGAGAGTAAAGAGAAATTTGCTCTGCAAGAAAATTGGTCTGTGCATACAAGTTTGTGAAAAAGTCAACTAGGTCCTGTTGGGTTTCACCTACTTCTAGCTGTACTTTGGAGATCAATAAACTCCAACATTGGTATCAGAGCAATTACTTGGAGGCTTGGAGAAGGTTATCATACCTTGACGAAGAATTTGAAGCTATCAAAGAAGCAGTTCATCATCAACACTACACAAAGGTAGAAGAAGATTGCAAGGAGGCATCTGAAGCAACATCCAAGCAAAGAAAGGTGCACATACCTCATTTACAAGGTAAATATTATATTTCTTCTCATCACACACATTGGAAAGGAGGGTTAAAGGAGGAAGCTTAGCATTTGTATTATGGGAGACCAACATGCACAAATAGAGAAGCTTGATAAGACCAATTATCAAGCATGGAAGTTTAGAATCACAGCATACTTGCAAGGTAGAGGCTTGTATGGTTTGATTGACGGCACAGATATCAAACCCACATTACCAGAGGACCCAAATCAGCAACAATTGAGGGAGTTTAGACTTTGGAATGAGAGAGACAAAGGGTTATATTCATTTTATCACAAAATATTCAAGATTCAATGGTAGGACACATACAAGATCTAGACACAAGTAGAGATGTTTGGCTTGCATTGGAAAGGTTGTATGCTACAGGTACAAGAGCAAGGAAGCTTCAACTCAAAAATGAGTTGAATAACATAAAGAAAGATACAAGGACATCGGTCAATGATTACATATTGAAAGTTAAAGAGATTGCAGATCAACTAGGATCAATTCAAGCTCATGTGGAGGACGACGACTTGGTTGCACATACTCTCAACGGACTCAAAGATGATGAGAGATGGAAACCCTTCATTACTTCAGTTTATGTCAGAGGAGAATTACCAGATTTTGATCAACTTATTGCCCTCATGGTCACGGAGGAGATGAATCTAAATGGTTCTACTTCAAATCAAAAAGGATCTCAAGGACAAGCTCTTTATGTAGGATCATCAAGAGGTGGAAACAGAGGTGGAAGAGGTTCAAATAGAGGTCGAGGAAGAAGGAGCGATGATCAAAGGACTTCAAGTGGCTTCTTCAACACAAGAGGAAGAGGAAGATCAAGCGCTAGAGGTACGAGAGGCTACTACAACTACAACCAAAGACAAAGGAGTGAAGAAAATAAGAACAATTGCTATATATGTGGAAGGTATGGACACTATGCCAAAGATTGTTATCAAAATGAAAATAATCAAGGTGGTAATCGAAGAGGAGGCTATTCAAGAAGAGGTAAACAACAAGGAAATTATGCAGTTGAAGGTAAAAGTGATGATTACGATTCTCTTCTTATGATGAATGTAGAAACTAAGATGAAATGCAATAGCGATGTATGGTATGTAGATAGTGGTTGTTCTAATCACATGTCTCATGATGCTTCATGGTTTTCTAATATGCATAATCCGTCATGTAAAGGTCATGTTGAAACAGGAGATGATACAACACATAAGATTATGCAGGTTGGAGATGTTGTTATGCAGGATAAGAGCAAGACAAATTGCTTGAAGGATGTACTTTATGTGCCAACGATCACTAAGAATTTGATGTCGGTTGGTCAAATGGTAGAAAAAGGTCTACAAGTGAGATTTAATCATGCAGGTTGCTTCATTGAGGATCCAAAGCATAGGAGGTTAATTGCTAGAGGTCAAAAACAAGGTAGATTGTTTACATTCAAGGTAAACCCAAATCATACAAACTATTTCTCTTATGGTATGCATCGAATAGCAGAGGTTGATCTATGGCACAAAAGGATTGGACACATGAATGTACACAGGTTAAAGGAGCTATCAAAGAAGATGATTGTTGAAGGATTACCTGATCTTACTAAGCAACATATGGTGCATCTTTGTGAAGCATGTCAAATGGGTAAGCAGAGTAGACAACCTTTCAAGCATTCAAGCTATGTAAGTGATGGTTTGCTAGATCTCATACACACAGATGTGTGGGGACCTACTAAAGAGGCATCCTTGGTTGGTAATAAGTACTATGTATCATTTATTGATGATCATAGTAGAATGACATTTGTGTATTTTATTAAACATAAGAGTGAGGTCTTTGATTGTTTCAAGAAGTTCAAATCATATGTCGAAAAGCAAACAGGAAGGTATATTAAGAAGCTAAGATCTGATGGAGGGGGAGAGTATTTCTCTCAAGCTTTTACTGATTTTTTGCATGATGAAGGTATCAAAAGAGAAGTTACATGCAGGTATACTCCACAACAAAATGGAGTCGCCAAAAGAAGAAACAGAATCATAGCAGAAGCATCTAGAAGCATGCTTAATGATATGTGTTTGCCTAATTATTTTTGGGCTGAAGCTGTTAGCACAAGTGTTTACATTATGAATAGAGTTCCGACTGCTGGAGTTCATCATTTGACACCATATGAGGTATGACATGGAAGGAAACCAAGTGTAATTCATTTGAAAGTATTTGGCTGTGTATGTTATGTACATGTACCTAGTGAGGTGAGATCTAAACTTGATGTGAAATCAAAAAAATGTATATTTATTGGTTATGCAGATACTCAAAGAGGATATAGATGCTATAATCCTCATACCAATAAGGTTGTTGTGTCAAGAGATGTAAACTTTGATGAATCACTTTCATGGTATGCAGATAAGAATTGTTTGCAGGTCATGGATGAAAATGAAGAAGGTGTGGTTGAAGGAGATGAATGCATAGTTCAGCCATCAGGAAGTTTAAATGATGAAAGGAGTGGTTTAGATGAAGAAAGAGGATCACCTTTCAATGGAAGATTAAGGCAAGAGTCACCTCCAAGTGTTAAAAGTAAAGGTAAACTCAAACTTGTTGAAGTTAATGATGAAGGAGAGGAAATTAGTGATGTATGTGAGTATGGAGAATCATCAAAGGTTCCTAATAAGAAAGGAAGAGCATCTACATTGGAGGTAAGAAGAACTTCAAGAGTAAGTAAGCAACCTCAAAGGTATACTTATGAATCTTTCATGAATACTCATTATGCTTTTATGACAAAAGTTGAGCAGGAAAATGAACCCACATGTTATGATGAGGCCAAAGGAGATGAAAAGTGGGAGAAAGCAATGAGAGAAGAAATGGAAGCACTACAGGATAACAAGACTTGGAATTTAGTTCCAAGTACACCAAAGCAAAAGGTAATTGGTTGCAAGTGGGTTTTTAAGATTAAAAGAAATAGTGATGGTAGTGTGTCTAGATATAAGGCTAGACTTGTTGCAAAAGGATATAATCAAACTCAAGGTGTGGACTATGAGGAAACATTTAGTCCAGTAGCAAATATGGCAACGGTGAGAACTTTGTTGGCTTTAGCTACAAGTAAAAGGTGGAATATATATCAACTCGATATAAAGAATGCCTTTCTTAATGGTGAGTTAAATGAAGAAGTGTATATGTCACAACCAGATGGTTATGTGGATGCAAAATGTCCTAATCATGTATGCGGGTTCAAGAAGGCATTGTATGGTCTTAAGCAGGCACCAAGGGCATGGAATGCAAGGTTGGTAAAGTATCTTATGCTGCAAGGATACACAGCGAGTCATGCTGATCCTTCACTTTATGTAAAACATGTAGATGGCATGTGTGTCTATGTATGCATTTATGTGGATGACTTGTTGATTACAGGGAATGATGCAAAAGCAATTGATGAGATAAAAGGTAATTTGGGAAAGGAATTTAAAATTTTAGATCTTGGTTTGCTCAGATACTTTCTTGGGATTGAAATTGTGTATAGCGATGAAGGTATGTGGTTGATACAAAGAAAGTATATATGTGATATGCTGAAAAGGTTTGGTATGCAGGAATGTAAATTTGTTTCTACTCCAATGGAATGTAATGTAAAGCTAAGTGCAAAGGAAGGTGATGAGTTGCATGATATGAATGTATATAGATCCATGGTAGGATCTTTGATTTATGCAACAAAAACTAGACCTGATATATGTTATGCAGTGGGAGTATTGTCACAGTTTATGCATGAACCTAGAGTACCTCATATGCATGCAGCGAAAAGAGTGCTTAGGTATTTGAAAGGTACCATGAACGAAGGATTATTTTATAGTCATGATGCTGATCTAACTCTTAAAGTCTTTAGTGATGCAGATTGGGCTGGAAGCAAAGATTACAGAAGATCCACGTGGATATGTGGTAATAGCAGGAAACAAGACATTAACATGGAGTTCAAAGAAACAGCCTACAGTTGCTTTATCTTCTACAGAGGCTGAGTATAGAGGTTTAGCATTGGCTACTACTGAGGTTATGTGGTTTAAAAAGTTGTTTCATGACTTGAATGTGCAGGTTGATGTACCACTGATATATGGGGATAACTTGAGCAGCATTCATATGACCTCAAATCCTATTTTTCATGCTAGAACAAAGCATATAGAGGTTCACTATCATTATGTTCGAGAGAAGGCCATGAACAATGAAGTGCAGGTTTCTTTTGTTGGAACAAAGGATCAAGTTGCAGATATCTTCACCAAATCCTTGGATGGACCAAAGCTTCAAAGATTCAACTATATTCTTGGCATGAAGGAAATACCCTTTGAAACTTGAGGGGGAGAATGTTGCGAACATTTGTTTTATGTAGGGTACAAGTTTCAAATTATGTAAATACCTTTGGGAAGTCTTCAAATACTTCAAGAAGGCTCATATTATTCATAAAATGTAGCAAAAATACCACGTGAGTTCTAGAACATGGTGAGTCAAATTAGTGAGTCACAAGGGAACTTCAGTGGTGTCCTAGTGGAAGGTCGATGTGGCTAGTTCTCAAAGTCCATCAATACTTTGCTTATTTGAGCACTTGAGTCATGTAATACCTCCATCCAAGTGTCTACCACGAATTTAGATGTATTAGGAAGGTTTTAGATTAGTTTCCCATGCTATAAAAAGAGGAGAAAAGTCGTGATCTTGTGGGATGTCCAAGAGAGTCATATGTGTATCTCTACACTGCTGTAGTTTTGTATGCAGAGATTGCAGAGCTTGTATCTCCCTCGTTATATATCCAAATTACATGTTTGATAGCTCATTGGAACACTCTTACTGTCTATTTTCTTCCTGTAAATTTTCATAATCATTGGATTTGTGATTTGAGAGCAATACTCTCTGCAAGTAGTGTGTGTTCTCTGTTTTTTTATCCCTGCTGAAGGTCTCCATTAAACCTCAAACTTGCAGAGGTCATATCTCCTTGTGTATGTATCCAAATCATGTGTTCTTTGGCTTGTTAGAAAGCTCTTTAAGTCTACTTGTATTCTGGAAAGTTTCAAAGTCATTGGAGTTGTGAGGTAAGAGCAGTAGTCTCTGCAAGTGATGTGTGTCCTTAGGTTCATCTCTATTTCAAGGTCTCCATTAAAGCTGCATATTGCAGAGGTCATAGCTCATTGTGTATTTATCCATTTGAGGTGTTCTATATCTTGTTGGAAAGCTCTTAGAGTCTAGTTTATGTGTGTGAAACAGTTTTGGAAAATTCCAAGAGAGTAAAGAGAAATTGGCTCTGCAAGAAAAGTGGTCTGTGCATACAAGTTTGTGAAAAAGTCAACTAGGTCCTGTTGGGTTTCACCTACTTCTAGCTGTACTTTGGAGATCAATAAACTCCAACACCTAGCACACCAAATGTTATAACACAAGTCTCTGAGAAAAATAAAACACCTGAAGACTTGAGTGAGAAGTCACAAGGAAAGCAGATCCAAGAAGAAACAGCAAAGCAGGTCAGTCTTGGAGAAGAGAGAAGGTTACTGAAAGGCAAAGCAGTGATGATGGAAGAAGAGATTGAAGTAAGGAAGGAATTCAGCTGTGGATTAGTGGATTCAGGGTTAAAGACAATATGGACAAAACCTTTACATCAAACCTATTTCAAATTGGATGAAGGAAAGCTAGAAGCAGAAAAAGAATTTCAATTATGCAATTCAGTATACAAACAAAAAGATACAAATCAAATCAAGGTAACAGAGGAAGTAGTGGAAAAGAGGAATGCTCAAGAAGTAGAAGAAGGGGATACAGAAAAAGAGATAAACCAAAGCATAGAAGACATATTATATGACTTGAATCATAATGAAGAATTTACAACTACAGAAGACCAGGGACAAGAGGAAGATCTGGATCTCATGGATATAGATGAGCAAGAGGAAGGACAAAAGGAGCAAATAATTAATGATCAAATAAAACTCTCTGTGGAGATTGATTCAGCTCTAAATCAGGAAAAGGAAGGACATCTTCTTGAAGAAGAACAACAAGGAATGGAGAAAAAGGAGGCAGAAGTAATGGAGACAATCAAAGGCACATCAGGATATGAGAAGAAGGAGGAGCAGATATTAGAACATGAGGAAAATGTTGCAGACAAAGAAGAAATGAAAGCAGATAAGGGCTATGAAGAACAAAAGCACCAGGTCATAGAGTATGAGGAAGAAGATGAAGAAGATAATGACTACAAAGAAGAAAAGCAGATAGAAGTAAAACAACTGGAATTAGAAGCTGGGTTGGAAAGAATACCTAAAGATATAAGATCTGCTTGCAAGGTTATCATGAGCAATATAGAACAGTCTAGACCATCAAGTAGAAACATGATCATATCAGGAATGGTGGCTGAATCTGAGTTTGTAAGAGGCAGTAGAATCATTAATGAGCATAGGAAAGAAAAGGAACAGTTAGTAGAACAATTGAAAATTGTTCAAGAAAGGAATGAGGATTTGACCAACAGAGTGATTTCCTTGGAATTGGAAGTTCAACAACAGAACAAAATTCAATTTCTTGAAGAGAAATGTGCAAAACAGATAGAGCATAGCAACAAAATGGAGACGGAGCTGAAGAAAATTGAAGGAAGATACAGAACTCTGCAGAGTTCATATCAAATTATGGTCAAAGCCAATGAGGAAATAAACAAGTTATTAATGGAAGAAGGCCAATTGAAGGAAGAAAGCAAGACTATACAGGTGACACAAGATGAGAAGGAAGATGTGAACAAAGAAATTATGAGATTGCAAACAAAGTTGAAAGAAGCTAAGGGGTTGGAAAAAAGAAAGTATACATGCTGCTACTTCAATGAGGGGATATAATAAGTTACATATGGATATAGAATAAGAAAGAAGTGATTGGCAATTGAGTATAGAAAAGGAAAGAAATGAGTGGAAATCAGAAAGAGAGTTGTGGACCTCTCAAAATAAAAGTTTAATGATGATAATAGAAGAGCTACAGAAAATTTTGGAAAAACCACAAACTCAGATTGAAGAGCAGGAAGAGACTACACAAGCAGAGGACTATGAAGTAGGAGATGATAACAGAACCCAACATGGTGATGAACAAGAAAATAAAACAGCAATAGAGGAATACTTAGAGGAGTTAGTTCAGAGACTTCTAACGGACAGAGAATCCAGAATGGAGTTTATTAGAAAAATGCATAATGAATACGAGGAACAAATTGTCAATTTTGCTTTGAATAAAGGAATAAATCCGGATCAACACCATTGGGCTTTAGATGGCTTAGGTATACCCTTTTGCATGATTATTGAAAGTATTAGAAATTATCAGTTGGCAAGGGTGGGATTACCTCCAAACAAGTATTTAGAATATGAAGAAGACATCAATATGACAAAGGAATTATTTGAAAAAGCAAATCCTAAATGGAGAAACAGGTGGTTGGATGCCAACAAAGAATGCAAGAAAATATGGAAAGAAGCACCAATTCAGTTAAAAATTAATCCAACTTATTTTCCAGTAGCAAGGAGAAGGGAGTGGATAGTTTTCTGGGAAAGAAGGAATGTAGGACAGATTCCATCAAATTGGTTGAATTTGCCAAAGATAGCAGGACCAAAGGTAGGAACATGGCCAACAAAGAAATATATGGTGGACACACCAGAATCTGTTATATCTACATATAAAGATGTCAATGACCCAGCATGTATTTTACTAGTCAGAGTAATGAGACTCATATTGGCATGTATAAAGACTTTTACAGATACAGATGTCAGAACTCTGAATTACATTGGCTTTAATTCACCAGCTGATGCTTTATTATTTGATCTCAGTGAAACCCGAGACAGGATATGTTTGATGGCTTATTATAGCAGAACAATATTTTTGGGTAGTCATTATCTTCAGATTTTTGAAGATGCGTTTGATTATGGATTATTCAAAAGAGAATCGGAAATATTTGGAAATTTGTCAATAGTAACAAAATCTCGACTCACTGCTTATGAAGTTGCATACACAGAATATCTGAAGAAAGATGTAATAGATAAACCAGAAGCTCCGGTGCAATGGAGAAAAGCATTATTTGAGATGGTAAACAACTTAAACATTACAGAAAGAAAAAGCCATGATTTATTGTCACAGGTATATCAGAGAAAGAAGAAGTGAAGGAAGCATTCATTGAATATCAGCGAGAATATCTTTTGTCAAGAGCCAAAAGGTCTAGGAGGGGAAGAATGTTAAAAGAAGCATTTTTTGAAGAGAAATATTTGTAAAATGATAAAAAATTATAGAAATATTTATGCAAATGATGTAAAAATGAGGAAGAGTCTTCCTCATGTAAATTAGAATCATATGTAATTTTTCTAGAATTTTTGGAAACTCCTAGATAGCATATCTTTATATTAGAAGGGAAAAGGACCAAAATTCAAGTGTGAAAAGGGAAACTTGAAAATGTATAAAAGATAATTTCCTCTATTTTGAGAGGGTTAGTTATTTGTATTTGATGCTATCCAAGTAATGAGAAGAGTTTCCTGCAGAAAATCATATTTCTTCCTTTCAAGTACTTTCTTTGATTTGTGAGTCTATTCTATGTGTATCCATGGAATTTGCAAGCTTCTATTGTGTATTTCTGATGAATGTGTATGAAGAGAGTTGATTCATGATGTATTGAGTGAGAAACTGTTGAAGAATAGTGCTGGAAATGAAAATCGTCAATTTTCACAGAATCACGATTGTCTCGTCTGAAGGTTACAGGTATCATTTTTGAGATTTGACTTTATGATTGTGTTCTGCTGAGAAAATAACATGCTTTAGACATCAAGATCATTGGAAATGATGTAGTATTGCTCAAGATAACCAAAACCCTAGAAATTCCTCTTCATCTTCATTATTTCTCAGAACTCCAGCCAGTTTTCTCTTATTTTTGGGATTCTATCATCTAGAAGGGGTTGTGGTCTCTTGTATACTTCGAGGATTGACAAACATAAGATGTATTGTTGATTCTTTATGCTAAAATGATTGGAGAGGACAACTCCAAAGGGTAACAACAAACACCACCCAGTAATAAACACACAAGATAGGGAGGTAGTAAAAGCCCAAAAGTACCATATCATGGCAGGGAGTATGTACAAGCATACATATCAAGGAATATTAGCCTGTTGTGTGAAAGAGGATGAGTATGTTAAATGGTTGCAATTAGCACATGTAGGTGCATTAGAGCAAAATTACTCAAGGCAACGAACCCTACAGACACTCAGGAGATGTTGGTGCATTTCAAGCCTTCACACTTGGCTTGGAGCCTTGGAAGATTAGCTTGGAACCCTTGAAGGATATCACTATGAGAAGCTAGATTTGGACCTGATCGTGTTATCAAGGCCATACTATTTTCAGGGTTATGGTGGCCCACTCTGCATATGGACGCCCACACCTATGTAAAACAATGTGACGTATGTCAAAGGACTCAATATCCCATACGCAAGGATGAGATGCCCCTACGACCCGTGATGGGAGGGCGTGCGTTCTCAAAGTGGGGAATAGATTTTGTGGGACCTATTAACCTCCTTGTAAGGAATTTTGAGGCCGAGTATATCATAGTTGCCACTGCCTATATTACTAAATGGGTGGAAGCCAAGGCCAAAAGGAAAAATGATGCATGCACCACTCCTAAGTTCTTGTTCGAGAATGTCTTTACAAGATATGGACTTCCTATCGAGCTTGTAAGTGATAGGGGTACTCACTTCTTAAATGAGATTATTGAATATCTACTACAAGACTTTATGATAGTACACAAGAAATTAGCACCATATCATCCACAAGCTAATGGGAAGGCCGAGAGTAATAATAAGATTTTGTGCAACATCCTAACTAAGATTGTGAACAATAAACGTTCGGATTGGGATCAACAATTACAGCATGCCTTGTGGGCTTATCGTGTAGCCTATAAAATAGTACTTACTACCACACCATTCCAGATGGTGTTTGATCAAAATGATGTGTTTCTTTTAGACTTTTTGATACCCACACTCAAAATCGCTCAGGATTATGAGTGGATGGGTCATGAACTTTTCTCGAGAATACTTGACTTACAATGATTGGGAGAGACGAGACTGTGAGCAGCAGTAGGGATTTATGCTGCTAAGAAGAGACAGAAAGCCTACCTTGCTGCTTATCTCAAAGATAAAGGATTACGAGTAGGAGATTTGGTGCTAGCTTACACCCTGAAACAACATGCCCACAAGTTAGAGAAAGGAGGATACGGACCCATGGTCATCAATATGATATCGACTAGCGGTGTTGTTCAACTAGCGACTCTTGAAGGTGAAGTAATGCCTAACTGTATCAGTGGATGCCGAGTTAAGCTATATCAAGAACCCTTAACTGGAGACATGCTTAGACGACTAACTCTTGCCAAGAAGCGAACAAAAGAAGAAGAACGAATCAGAGCTGAAGCACAAGCACAAGCGTTGGAGCGCATTAAGCGAATGCAACTACAAAGGAGAGGACTAGGTAGAGAACCCCAATCGGTGGATGCCCCATGATATCCGATAGCTATGTGTCGAATTGGAGGAAGGGATATCCCGAGTATTATTGATAGGAGACCATTTGTTAATATCACTCTAGGACAGGACCCCATGCGCACACAATATAAGGCTTTAATCGACATTGGTGCATCAACGAATACAATTTGAATCTCTCTTTCTAGAGAGTATGACATTAAGCCTCTTGAGGCCTATCTCATAGGATTAGGTGGATTAGAAACCCCTTGCATAGGTGAGGTAGAGTTGCCAATTTCCATAGAGGATGTGACCTTGACAATAAAATTGTTGGTTTGCCATGATGAGGACCTAATAGAAACTATGATCCTAGCCTAGGAATGGTTATACCATTACTCGGTGAATTTAAATCTTCGCAGAAGTGTGCTTCAGTTGGAACTTGCAGGACACTATCATGAGCTACCCCTCCAAGGTCAATGCAGAGAGGTGTTGGACATGACAAAACCCCTCCCACTACGTGTGGCCTCCCTCCAACCTGGTATGAGTCAACAAACCCTATCAATCAAAATGAAGAGATACCACCATCTAGGAGAGGAGACTAGGTAGGTAGATAGGAACCAAACAAGTATGGTGGAGTAAGGCTCAATCTTCAGATGGATATGAACAGTCCCCACTTCCAAGCTTGATTACAATGGATCTCTCTTCTTCTCCAAAATAGTGTGAGGATATGACATCTCACCCTCATCAAGCAGCATGGCTACATCATTAACGCACTCAGTGGCACTGCACATTTGAGTGGCCCTTTAACTATTCCACTAAGGCATTCCCACAACGGAGGTGGATACGCAAAGCGATAGTGTCCAGTGAGTCAAACACTCTAGATCTTCGGTATCCCTCCTAATTTCAACCAAGGAAACATATTCGATAGATTTAAGTGCCCAAGTCCTTGATGATCGCTCAGTCCAAGTCTCACCAGCTCTAGGTACCTAAAAAATGTGTAGTATATGCTTCAACTTTAGCCAGCTCAAAGAAAAGCTTTTATGAGAGTACTAGGACACCCTATACACCTTCTTTCGTAGATTCCACTTCATCTTTTCCAACCTCCCATGTGGTACAGAAATGGATCCCCAAGCCTTCATTAACCACAACAACTCTCAACCAAGCTCACCCTGATTACCGACTTAGTAAAGCTAAACACTTATTAACCACTCCACTCAAACATAGCTCAACAAACTCATATCACCACCATCATCATAACATACACTAACTTTGTAGTGAGTTTCATTCGGAATCAATTGTAAAACCATGCACTTCACACACTCCCACTCACATCAAAGCACACACTTCTCACACCACCTCTCACATCGTTAAAATCACGCACACTGCACAGGAAGCATGTTGGTGCTGGAAGGGAATGGAGGTCTCATCTTCTTGGGATCTTAGTTAATTTCCATGACTAATGTGTTTTCCTCTTCACTCCAGCTTAGGCTCGCTACACAAGCTTTCATCATGCAAGCGGAAGGTTCCACTAGCGTAGTGCTTTCGGATGGCCTATTGTCGATTTCTCAACTCTTCCATTTGAGAGCCTGCCAAAAACAATACCACCAGAGTTCCAAGGTTTCACGAGACCTATGCCCATTGAAGACCCTCCTCAAGGACAGACGGAAAGAGTAAGCAGCAAGGCACATTGGTTCCAAGGCCTCGTCGGACCCCTGGGAGAAGCCCAATTCATCTACAAAGCCAACTTGACTTACCATTCAAATGTGTGGAGGCGATATCAATTCTTCTCACAAGAGTTCGAGAAACTCCAGAATAGTGAAGACCTCAAACCCATATGGCAGAGAGTAGGATTCACAAATTACTTCAGTGCACAACTCCCTAAACCCAAATTTTATCGATGTTACTATTTGGTGGCTTCTATTAAAGAGCAAGAGCGCAAGGAGTTGGAACCTGTCTTCGTACTACTGTCCTTGGCCAATGATCCCCCCTTTAAAAAGTTCACCTTCTCTTTGGAGTTAATCAGGACTGTGGTTAAGATTCATGGCAATCATATGCCCACAGAAAAAGAGCATCTTATCCCAGAACCTATGAAGCGAAATGATGTAGATAAATGGCTAGCCATCACCCCTCAACTAACCACTCCATTGAGAATATGCCTCCAGCATTTTGCCTTTCCTACACAGGCGTGATTTACAATTCCACACAAACGTCTACCACTGGGCCTCAAACAATTGATATTGCTACTTATATCCAGGACCAACTTTTATTGGCAGGACATCTGTGGGAGAAGAAAAAGGTTGTTCACGGATGTTGTGCCCTCACATGCATCATATACATGTGTTTGGATTATGATATTGCTATAGAGAGAGCCCTCCCAACAATGCAATTAAAGCAACAATGCAATTAAAGCAACAATGCAATTAAAGCAACAATGCAATTAAAGCAATACAAGGGCTCCAAGAAAACCATGAGACCCCCCAATACCCATAGAGTCAAGTGCATGCACGACACAATCCCCTACTTACAAGTTCCAGAGTCACCATCACCTGAGCCCACACCCAAAAATGACCTCCAATTCAACCACAACTAGGTGTTCCACCACTCTGAGTCCGTTTGAACCGATCTGCTACACTCCAGGAGGTTTCACAGGCAACAACCACTATTCCTACCACCATAATGACTACTGCCACCACGATTGTTGAAGCTCCCATGATAACCTCTACATTTGTCTCTGACTCTTGTTAAACGCTCGGCCTATCTGTCAGAGCTGCGCTTAAACGATAAGTGGGTTCTTGGGAGTGGAAGGGGTCTATAAAAACAGAGGCCCTGTGCTTGGTTTCCCAAAATTGCTTCACACAACAATATGCCCACGTTCAAGAACTCTATCTGGGAATCTATTTACGCTTCCACTGTAATCAGACTCTTCAACGCTTATTGATCATACTTCCATTATTGTTCCTCAGCATGCAGTGCTGAAACTACCTAGTACCGTACCACAGAATTACTCTGATTAACTCAAAGAATCGACCCAACATAAACTATTATAAACAATGTAAGGATAATCGCAGTTCAAACTGTACCGTAAACGTGCAGTTAACCAAACAGTACCTGAATATACCGAACACTCAGATGATTCCAAAACACATTCCTGAACTACACTAACTTCATTAACCAGATAAACAATCCGATAGTTCCTCTGGTCGTTATGTAACTCACAAACCGAACAACATTGATGAATGCCCAAGATCGAGACTAGACAAGATACTCAGCCGTACCTAAACGTACAATACTAGAACTATCATTACTAGAGCATGAGGTTTAATAATCAACTTACAGAGCAGTATAACAGAAAGATTCAACAGTACTCAGACTGACAGAATGATCACAACGGAGTGTCACCGAACAATCAACTAGACAGACCGTCTGGTAAACCCCGATCGTCACTGAAATCACACTCCGAACAGACAAGACAAGGCAAGGCTGCCAACAGAATACTCAGTAACTCAGAATACTTGAAATTAGATGACAAACACTAACAACAACGTTCAGCTCAATCACCCAGACAGACAATCTGGTGATCCTCACGGAACGTCGTCACTATAAATTACAACCCGAACAAAAGTCGAATCAACACCACAGAAATTAGACAAGATACTCTAAATTAATCAACTCAACACACAGTAATGTTACAGACAAAGCACCCAGACAAACAGTCTGGTGATCTCATGGAATGTCCCTGAGCGTCTCTTTTTCATTGCTTTATATAAAGATTACAACGTATTTGTGTAACAACCTTTCGTTCGTGCGAACAAGATTTAGTTTCGTTTTTACAATCGCCAATCCGGCGGCCGACTAACATTGGCATGCACGGTGGACTCGAACCTGGAGATTTCCCGAAAATTACAGTTCATCTATAATTCCTTCTAAGTACATGGATCGTGCTAATCTAAAGGTTCGGGCAATTTTCTTTTTCAAACTTCTAACATTTGTTTTAAAACATCGGGTTCTACTAATTGGGCATCTATTCTTACAGAGCTTATGGAAATGGCTTCTGTCAGCAAAATTTTTGCCTGTGTTTGCAGAAAAGCCTCTTGTAAATAGAAGTCGTTTGATAGTGCCGCATCTCTGGATACCTTCATCTCTGCAAGTTGTTTATCCATCTTGGCCAATCTTTCTTTCTGATTGTCGAGTTGATTGTCTTTTCTGTCGATCTGCTAATTCTGGAACTGGATTGTGTTGGAGTAGGCATCTCTTTCTCTGCGAAGATCTGATATTACTTTTTGCAGTTGAGCTTCTACGGTCAATTTCCGTTTGAGGATATTGTTCACTTCTGCGAAGTCCATCTTACATCTCTGTAGTTCTTCAGCTATTTTTATGCTGTTCTTGGCCTCTCTGTACCGCTTCATGTAGCATTTGTCTTGTTTCTTCCAATAGATTCCCTAAGGCGATTCTTGCATCATCTTTATCCTGGAGTAATTGCTTCAGGTTAATTATCTCTGCATCTGCAACATTCAGCAATTCCTCCTTCTCTTGTGTTGCTGCAAGGGCCTCATCTCGTTGAGTTGTAATTACTTCCTGCTCTTGAAGTCTTGCATGTAATTGCTTAATTTTTTCATTTAGCGCATGATTTTCAGCCTTTACTGCCTGTAATTCCTCCTGGAGGGGAGTGATATCTGCCTCCAGTACCTCCAATTTGTGTTGAAAGTCATCACGAATAGTATCTGTGACTTGCTTCATTTGTTGCGGCAGTTGTTGTGATAAGTGGATTAGCATTTGTCCCATAGATGCTAACTCAGAAAATACGGGAATGGATGGGAGTGGAAGATGAGGACGAGGTTGAGAAAAGGATGCTGTGAGAAGCTGTTGGGAATTTGGTGGGGAGTAATTAGGCGATGAAGATGAAGAAGCCACGGGTTCGTCGGGGATAATGGGTGGAATAGGAAGGATGGGGTTGAGTGGAGGTTCCGGTGGAGGAGTGGGAAGGACAGGGTTAGGTTCTGTTACCTGTTCTATGGTTTGTTGTGTGTCAGCGGTGTCGGCAGCTGTGGGCTCGACTGCTTTAAGCAGTTCATCGAACAGTTCTTGATGATATGTTCTCCCTCTTCTTACCTCTCTTGCTCAGATTGCTGCTGAGATGTTTCTTTTGACGAACTTGTTTTGGATTCGGTGGGGGCCTCCTGTTTTTGTTGTTGTTCTGAAGATGTCTATGCTGAAGATTCATGATGCATGGACGTTGTGGTATTGTGCAATGTTTCGTCTTCGTTTGCTTCTTCTTCTTTGTCGCCTACCTTATTATTTGCGGTTGAACCCTGTATGTCGCTGTCGGATGAGCTTATCCTGATTCTTTTCCGGCGGAGAAGGCGGAATATCTCTTCGTCTTCTTCTTCATCGTTCTCTAGTAATAGTGCAGATTCCTCATGGCGTAGAACAGGCCCGCGAGGTGGTGGTTGTGCAGCTAGAATGGTCGGAAATAGAAAGGAGATGATGTGAGGCAGTCTCAATCTTGGCATATCACCCTTATTGACCTGCTTGACGATTGCAACGCATTCTTTGTGTATTCACCGGAAGAAATATGATGCAAAATTGACTGGTTCTCGGGCAGCTAAATCTATAACGGAATAAAAAGGTCGAGAGATCCCATAGGTTCGCTTCTGCAGGTTGAGGATGGCTACTAGGAACTGTAATGCGGATCTCTCAGGTTCAGGATGGCAGAGGATGGCGTATTCGTTGGATGAATGTCTAGGAAATAGTTGGTTCATGGTTGCTAGTGGCAGATTTGGGCCGTTTTCTCGACCTTGCAGAGTGAGTCGAAACAC
Organism: Ceratopteris richardii; assembly: GCA_020310875.1. Lineage (NCBI taxonomy): Eukaryota > Viridiplantae > Streptophyta > Polypodiopsida > Polypodiales > Pteridaceae > Ceratopteris > Ceratopteris richardii. Next base: position 49,152,615 of record CM035435.1, read on the forward strand.
ATTAGAAAAAGCTTGGAAGGTGATTACGGTATGGGAAGGCAGGGAGGTGATAGGCCAACTCTGCTCGGTGGCAGGTGTGGCAGCGATGGTGGCGATTACCTGGGCATAGAAGGGGTGGAAATCCACTCAATGCCACGGCAGTTCAGCGAAATTGCTTAACCCTCGGGTGCGCAGAAACTCTCCTACTTCAGTAGGGAGTCCGTCACGGAAGGCGGCATAGTTTGCCAGAGCTTCCATGGTGCACACTATGACAGCAAACACAAGACATAACCGCACAGGGTATACACAGTCACACAAATCACGCAAACACAATAGCAATTTTCGACGAAACGGAGAAGGTTAAGTAGATGCGCTGCAGTGGAGAGCAATCAAAATCACTAATAATCGTGCGACGTTGAGATGATAACTTCTTAACTTCGGTGTGCATGTATGAGCAGCTGGAAAGGCCGGGGCGGCTGTTGACGTAATTAGGTATCAAAACCCGGATATATACAGACTTATATTATTTTATTAAGCACGCAAAATTAAAAGAAAATAAAAGAAAAGAAAAGGAAACGCAAAATACGCGGCCAATCTGCAGAACGTTCAGTGTGGATCGGATGCTTGTTGATACGGCCGCAGCTTTGAACCATTTATCACCTTTGGAAGAGGTATTTCGGTCAAAGTAGTCAACTGAAAAGTTGCTGGGCCCACCTGTTCAGAAATCCGATAGACACCAAACCATCATATCTTGAATTTGCCAGCAGAGCGATTTGACTTTGCATTGTAAAAGAGTACAAGTTGCCCCACCGTAAAAGCTGAAGTCCTTAGATATCAATCATGTGTTCGAGCTTGTCTTAACTGAACTTCCTGGATAGTCAGAAAATTGTGCCATCGATGCTCATCCAGTTCTCTATGTGTATGTGTATGTGTATGTGTATGTGTATGTGTATGTGTATGTGTATGTGTATGTGTATGTGTATGTGTATGTGTATGTGTATGTGTATGTGTATGTGTATGTGTATGTGTATGTGTATGTGTATGTGTATGTGTATGTGTATGTGTATGTGTATGTGTATGTGTATGTGTATGTGTATGTGTATGTGTATGTGTAGTGTATGTGTATGTGTATGTGTATGTGTATGTGTATGTGTATGTGTATGTTGTATGTGTATGTGTATGTGTATGTGTATGTGTATGTGTATGTGTATGTGTATGTGTATGTGTCTATGTCTGTGTCTGTGTCTGTGTCTGTGTCTATGTCTGTGTCTGTGTATGTGTCTGTGTCTGTGTCTCTGTCTGTGTCTGTGTCTCTGTCTGTGTGTGTGTCTGTGTCTGTGTCTCTGTCTCTGTCTGTGTCTGTGTCTGTGTCTATGTTTGTATCTGTGTATGTGTCTGTGTCTGTGTATGTGTATGTGTCTGTGTCTGTGTCTCTGTCTGTGTCCGTGTCTGTTGTTGTGTCTATGTTTGTGTATGTGTATGTGTATGTTTATGTATATGTGTATATGTATGTGTATGTGTATGTGTATGTGTATGTGTATGTGTGTGTATGTGTATGTATATGTGTATGTGTATGTGTATGTGTATGTGTATGTGTGTATGTCTGTGTCTGTGTCTGTGTCTGTGTCTGTTTATGTGTATGTGTATGTGTATGTGTATGTGTATGTGTATGTGTATGTGTATGTGTATGTGTATGTGTATGTGTATGTGTATGTGTATGTGTCTGTGTCTGTGTATGTGTATGTGTATGTGTATGTGTATGTGTATGTGTATGTGTATGTGTATGTGTATGTGTATGTGTATGTGTATGTGTATGTGTATGTGTATGTGTATGTGTATGTGTATGTGTATGTGTATGTGTATGTGTATGTGTATGTGTATGTGTATGTGTATGTGTATGTGTATGTGTATGTGTATGTGTATGTGTATGTGTATGTGTATGTGTATGTGTATGTGTATGTGTATGTGTATGTGTATGTGTATGTGTATGTGTATGTGTATGTGTATGTGTATGTGTATGTGTATGTGTATGTGTATGTGTATGTGTATGTGTATGTGTATGTGTATGTGTATGTGTATGTGTATGTGTATGTGTATGTGTATGTGTATGTGTATGTGTATGTGTATGTGTATGTGTATGTGTATGTGTATGTGTATGTGTGTATGTGTATGTGTATGTGTATGTGTATGTGTATGTGTATGTGTATGTGTATGTGTATGTGTATGTGTATGTGTATGTGTATGTGTATGTGTATGTGTATGTGTATGTGTATGTGTATGTGTATGTGTATGTGTATGTGTATGTGTATGTGTATGTGTATGTGTATGTGTATGTGTATGTGTATGTGTATGTGTATGTGTATGTGTATGTGTATGTGTATGTGTATGTGTATGTGTATGTGTATGTGTATGTGTATGTGTATGTGTATGTGTATGTGTATGTGTATGTGTATGTGTATGTGTATGTGTATGTGTATGTGTATGTGTATGTGTATGTGTATGTGTATGTGTATGTGTATGTGTATGTGTATGTGTATGTGTATGTGTATGTGTATGTGTATGTGTATGTGTATGTGTATGTGTATGTGTATGTGTATGTGTATGTGTATGTGTATGTGTATGTGTATGTGTATGTGTATGTGTATGTGTATGTGTATGTGTATGTGTATGTGTATGTGTATGTGTATGTGTATGTGTATGTGTATGTGTATGTGTATGTGTATGTGTATGTGTATGTGTATGTGTATGTGTATGTGTATGTGTATGTGTATGTGTATGTGTATGTGTATGTGTATGTGTATGTGTATGTGTATGTGTATGTGTATGTGTATGTGTATGTGTATGTGTATGTG
>CM035435.1:49157945-49170445 GCA_020310875.1 Ceratopteris richardii
TATGTGTATGTGTATGTGTATGTGTATGTGTATGTGTATGTGTATGTGTATGTGTATGTGTATGTGTGTATGTCAGTGTCTGTGTCTGTGTCTGTGTATGTGTATGTGTATGTGTATGTGCATGTGTATGTGTATGTGTATGTGTATGTGTATGTGTATGTGTATGTGTATCTGTATGTGTATGTGTATGTGTGTATGTCTGTGTCTGTGTCTGTGTCTGTGTCTGTGTCTGTGTCTGTGTCTGTGTATGTGTCTGTGTCTGTGTCTGTGTCTGTGTCTGTGTATGTGTCTGTGTGTGTGTGTGTGTGTCTGTGTCTCTGTCTGTGTCTATGTTTGTGTCTGTGTATGTGTCTGTGTCTGTGTCTGTGTCTGTGTATGTGTATGTGTATGTGTATGTGTATGTGTATGTGTATGTGTATGTGTATGTGTATGTGTATGTGTATGTGTATGTGTATGTGTATGTGTATGTGTATGTGTAGGTGTATGTGTATGTGTATGTGTACGTGTATGTGTACGTGTATGTGTACGTGTACGTGTATGTGTATGTGTATGTGTATGTGTATGTGTATGTGTATGTGTATGTGTATGTGTATGTGTATGTGTATGTGTATGTGTATGTGTATGTGTATGTGTATGTGTATGTGTATGTGTATGTGTATGTGTATGTGTATGTGTATGATGTATGTGTATGTATGTGTATGTGTATGTGTATGTGTATGTGTATGTGTATGTGTATGTGTATGTGTATGTGTATGTGTATGTGTATGTGTATGTGTATGTGTATGGTATGTGTATGTGTATGTGTATGTGTATGTGTATGTGTATGTGTATGTGTATGTGTATGTGTATGTGTATGTGTATGTGTATGTGTTTGTGTCTGTGTTTGTGTATGTGTATGTGTATGTGTATGTGTATGTGTATGTGTATGTGTATGTATATGTATATGTGTATGTGTATGTGTATGTGTATGTGTATGTGTATGTGTATGTGTATGTGTATGTGTATGTGTATGTGTATGTGTATGTGTATGTGTATGTGTGTATGTCTGTGTCTGTGTCTGTGTCTGTGTCTGTGTCTATGTATGTGTCTGTGTCTGTGTCTGTGTCTGTGTCTTTGTCTGTGTCTGTGTGTGTGTGTGTGTGTGTGTGTCTGTGTATGTGTCTGTGTATGTGTCTGTGTCTGTGTCTGTATCTGTGTATGTGTCTGTGTCTGTGTCTGTGCCTGTGTTTGTGTCTGTTGTTGTGTCTGTGTTTGTGTATGTGTATGTGTATGTGTATGTGTATGTGTATGTGTATGTGTATGTGTATGTGTATGTGTATGTGTATGTGTATGTGTATGTGTATGTGTATGTGTGTGTATGTGTATGTGTATGTGTATGTGTATGTGTATGTGTATGTGTATGTGTATGTGTATGTGTATGTGTATGCGTATGTGTATGTGTATGTGTATGTGTATGTGTATTTGTATGTGTATGTGTATGTGTATGTGTATGTGTCTGTGTATGTGTATGTGTATGTGTATGTGTATGTCTATGTGTATGTGTATGTGTATGTGTATGTGTATGTGTATGTGTATGTGTATGTGTATGTGTATGTGTATGTGTATGTGTATGTGTATGTGGTATGTGTATGTGTATGTGTATGTGTATTTGTATGCGTATGTGTATGTGTATGTGTATGTGTGTGTATGTGTATGTGTATGTGTATGTGTATGTGTATGTGTATGTGTATGTGTATGTGTATGTGTATGTGTATGTGTATGTGTATGTGTATGTGTATGTGTATGTGTATGTGTATGTGTATGTGTGTATGTGTATGTGTATGTGTATGTGTATGTGTATGTGTATGTGTATGTGTATGTGTAGTTGTATGTGTATGTGTATGTGTATGTGTATGTGTATGTGTATGTGTATGTGTATGTGTATGTGTATGTGTATGTGTATGTGTATGTGTATGTGTATGTGTATGTGTATGTGTATGTGTATGTGTATGTGTATGTGTATGTGTATGTGTATGTGTATGTGTATGTGTATGTGTGTATGTCTGTGTCTATGTCTGTGTCTGTGTCTGTGTCTGTGTCTGTCTCTATATATGTGTATGTGTATGTGTATGTGTATGTGTATGTGTATGTGTATGTGTATGTGTATGTGTATGTGTATGTGTATGTGTATGTGTATATGTATGTGTATGTGCCTGTGTATGTGTATGTGTATGTGTATGTGTCTGTGTGTCTGTGTATGTGTATGTGTATGTGTATGTGTATGTGTATGTGTATGTGTATGTGTCTGTGTATGTTTATGTGTATGTGTATGTGTATGTGTATGTGTGTATGTCTGTGTCTGTGTATGTGTATGTGTATGTGTATGTGTATGTGTATGTGTATGTGTATGTGTATGTGTATGTGTATGTGTATGTGTATGTGTATGTGTATGTGTATGTGTATGTGTATGTGTATGTGTATGTGTATGTGTATGTGTATGTGTATGTGTATGTGTATGTGTATGTGTATGTGTATGTGTATGTGTATGTGTATGTGTATGTGTATGTGTATGTGTATGTGTATGTGTATGTGTATGTGTATGTGTATGTGTATGTGTATGTGTATGTGTATGTGTATGTGTATGTGTATGTGTATGTGTATGTGTATGTGTGTATGTCTGTGTCTGTGTCTGTGTCTGTGTATGTGTATGTGTATGTGTATGTGCATGTGTATGTGTATGTGTATGTGTATGTGTATGTGTATCTGTATGTGTATGTGTATGTGTGTATGTCTGTGTCTGTGTCTGTGTCTGTGTCTGTGTCTGTGTCTGTGTCTGTGTATGTGTTTGTGTCTGTGTCTGTGTCTGTGTCTGTGTATGTGTCTGTGTGTGTGTGTGTGTGTCTGTGTCTCTGTCTGTGTCTATGTTTGTGTCTGTGTATGTGTCTGTGTCTGTGTCTGTGTCTGTGTATGTGTATGTGTATGTGTATGTGTATGTGTATGTGTATGTGTATGTGTATGTGTATGTGTATGTGTATGTGTATGTGTATGTGTATGTGTATGTGTATGTGTAGGTGTATGTGTATGTGTATGTGTACGTGTATGTGTACGTGTATGTGTACGTGTACGTGTATGTGTATGTGTATGTGTATGTGTATGTGTATGTGTATGTGTATGTGTATGTGTATGTGTATGTGTATGTGTATGTGTATGTGTATGTGTATGTGTATGTGTATGTGTATGTGTATGTGTATGTGTATGTGTATGTGTATGATTATGTGTATATGTATGTGTATGTGTATGTGTATGTGTATGTGTATGTGTATGTGTATGTGTATGTGTATGTGTATGTGTATGTGTATGTGTATGTGTATGTGTATGTGTATGTGTATGTGTATGTGTATGTGTATGTGTATGTGTATGTGTATGTGTATGTGTATGTGTATGTGTATGTGTATGTGTTTGTGTCTGTGTTTGTGTATGTGTATGTGTATGTGTATGTGTATGTGTATGTGTATGTGTATGTATATGTATATGTGTATGTGTATGTGTATGTGTATGTGTATGTGTATGTGTATGTGTATGTGTATGTGTATGTGTATGTGTGTATGTCTGTGTCTGTGTCTGTGTCTGTGTCTGTGTCTATGTATGTGTCTGTGTCTGTGTCTGTGTCTGTGTCTTTGTCTGTGTCTGTGTGTGTGTGTGTGTGTGTCTGTGTATGTGTCTGTGTATGTGTCTGTGTCTGTGTCTGTATCTGTGTATGTGTCTGTGTCTGTGTCTGTGCCTGTGTTTGTGTCTGTTGTTGTGTCTGTGTTTGTGTATGTGTATGTGTATGTGTATGTGTATGTGTATGTGTATGTGTATGTGTATGTGTATGTGTATGTGTATGTGTATGTGTATGTGTATGTGTATGTGTATGTGTGTGTATGTGTATGTGTATGTGTATGTGTATGTGTATGTGTATGTGTATGTGTATGTGTATGTGTATGCGTATGTGTATGTGTATGTGTATGTGTATGTGTATGTGTATGTGTATGTGTATGTGTATGTGTCTGTGTATGTGTATGTGTATGTGTATGTGTATGTCTATGTGTATGTGTATGTGTATGTGTATGTGTATGTGTATGTGTATGTGTATGTGTATGTGTATGTGTATGTGTATGTGTATGTGGTATGTGTATGTGTATGTGTATGTGTATTTGTATGCGTATGTGTATGTGTATGTGTATGTGTGTGTATGTGTATGTGTATGTGTATGTGTATGTGTATGTGTATGTGTATGTGTATGTGTATGTGTATGTGTATGTGTATGTGTATGTGTATGTGTATGTGTATGTGTATGTGTATGTGTATGTGTATGTGTATGTGTAGTGTATGTGTATGTGTATGTGTATGTGTATGTGTATGTGTAGTGTATGTGTATGTGTATGTGTATGTGTATGTGTATGTGTATGTGTATGTGTATGTGTATGTGTATGTGTATGTGTATGTGTATGTGTATGTGTATGTGTATGTGTATGTGTATGTGTATGTGTATGTGTATGTGTATGTGTGTATGTCTGTGTCTATGTCTGTGTCTGTGTCTGTGTCTGTGTCTGTCTCTATATATGTGTATGTGTATGTGTATGTGTATGTGTATGTGTATGTGTATGTGTATGTGTATGTGTATGTGTATGTGTATGTGTATATGTATGTGTATGTGCCTGTGTATGTGTATGTGTATGTGTATGTGTCTGTGTGTCTGTGTATGTGTATGTGTATGTGTATGTGTATGTGTATGTGTATGTGTATGTGTATGTGTATGTGTATGTGTCTGTGTATGTTTATGTGTATGTGTATGTGTATGTGTATGTGTGTATGTCTGTGTCTGTGTATGTGTATGTGTATGTGTATGTGTATGTGTATGTGTATGTGTATGTGTATGTGTATGTGTATGTGTATGTGTATGTGTATGTGTATGTGTATGTGTATGTGTATGTGTATGTGTATGTGTATGTGTATGTGTATGTGTATGTGTATGTGTATGTGTATGTGTATGTGTATGTGTATGTGTATGTGTATGTGTATGTGTATGTGTATGTGTATGTGTATGTGTATGTGTATGTGTATGTGTATGTGTATGTGTATGTGTATGTGTATGTGTATGTGTATGTGTATGTGTATGTGTATGTGTATGTGTATGTGTTTGTGTTTGTGTTTGTATATGTGTATGTGTATGTGTATGTGTATGTGTATGTGTATGTGTATGTGTATGTGTATGTGTATGTGTATGTGTATGTGTATGTGTATGTGTATGTGTATGTGTATGTGTATGTGTATGTGTATGTGTATGTGTATGTGTGTGTGTACGTGTACGTGTATGTGTATGTGTATGTTTATGTGTATGTGTATGTGTATGTGTATGTGTGTGTGTGTGTACGTGTATGTATATGTGTATCTGTATGTGTATGTGTATTTGTATGTGTATGTGTATGTGTATGTGTATGTGTATGTGTATGTGTATGTGTATGTGTATGTGTATGTGTATGTGTATGTGTATGTGTATGTGTATGTGTATGTGTATGTGTATGTGTATGTGTATGTGTATGTGTATGTGTATGTGTATGTGTATGTGTATGTGTATGTGTATGTGTATGTGTATGTGTATGTGTATGTGTATGTGTATGTGTATGTGTATGTGTATGTGTATGTGTATGTGTATGTGTATGTGTATGTGTATGTGTATGTGTATGTGTATGTGTATGTGTATGTGTATGTGTATGTGTATGTGTATGTGTATGTGTATGTGTATGTGTATGTGTATGTGTATGTGTATGTGTATGTGTATGTGTATGTGTATGTGTATGTGTATGTGTATGTGTATGTGTATGTGTATGTGTATGTGTATGTGTATGTATATGTGTATGTGTATGTGTATGTGTATGTGTGTATGTCTGTGTCTATGTCTGTGTCTGTGTCTGTGTATGTGTCTGCGTCTGTGTCTGTGTCTGTGTCTGTGTCTGTGTGTGTGTCTGTGTCTGTGTCTATGTCTGTGTGTGTGTCTGTGTCTGTGTCTATGTTTGTGTGTGTGTATGTGTCTGTGTCTGTGTCTCTGTCTGTGTATGTGTCTGTGTCTGTGTCTGTGTCTGTTGTTGTGTCTGTGTTTGTGTATGTGTATGTGTATGTATATGTATGTGTATGTGTATGTATATGTGTATGTGTATGTGTATGTGTATGTGTATGTGTATGTGTATGTGTATGTGTATGTGTATGTGTATGTGTATGTGTATGTGTATGTGTATGTGTATGTGTATGTGTATGTGTATGTGTATGTGTATGTGTATGTGTATGTGTATGTGTATGTGTATGTGTATGTGTATGTGTATGTGTATGTGTATGTGTATGTGTATGTGTATGTGTATGTGTATGTGTATGTGTATGTGTATGTGTATGTTATGTGTATGTGTATGTGTATGTGTATGTGTATGTGTATGTGTATGTGTATATGTATGTGTATGTGTATGTGTATGTGTATGTGTATGTGTATGTGTATGTGTATGTGTATGTGTATGTGTATGTGTATGTGTATGTGTATGTGTATGTGTATGTGTATGTGTATGTGTATGTGTATGTGTATGTGTATGTGTATGTGTATGTGTATGTGTATGTGTATGTGTATGTGTATGTGTATGTGTATGTGTATGTGTATGTGTATGTGTATGTGTATGTGTATGTGTATGTGTATGTGTATGTGTATGTGTATGTGTTTGTGTTTGTGTTTGTGTATGTGTATGTGTATGTGTATGTGTATGTGTATGTGTATGTGTATGTGTATGTGTATGTGTATGTGTATGTGTAATAAAGTAAGTCTATGATCTAGGGATCCGATGGCTTCAGACAGATCTGAAATCGGATACCGTTTGGTCACTCGTCTGTAGGACCAAGGATCTCAAGAGTAGACTCAAGCATAAGTCATGTGCTGTCATATTCAAGTAATCCACTTAGCCTAGTGGTTAAGTCTCATGGTTGTGAAGGAGGAGGTCTTGGGTTCAACTCCCATGGGGAGCATGGGGAGAGAGTTTTGCCCAAAGAGCTCTAGAGCCTTCTAACTCAAGTTAACGTGAGTTAACTTGAGTCCAGTGGACTTAACTCAAGAGGTCAGTACAACAACCACTAGTGGACTCTAGTGGAAGGTACTAAAGTAGTGGTCGAGATCACTCCAGCCACTAATAGACTCTAGTGGTGGATATGAAAGGAGTGGAGGAGATTGCACATGCACTTGTGGACTCTAGTTACATTTGTGGTCCTCATTAGTTCAAGCAGCTATATATACAGGCATAAGGTTGGGAGGAGAGTCATCTCTCTAGCATGTGGTGGTCGTAATCCTTGTTCTCTTGCATTGGTATCAGAGCTCTCGGCTAGCTTTCATGGAGACCTTGAGGGATTACCACCTTCTTCTTAAGCTTTAATGGAGACCTCCACATGATTTTCATCATTCACATTAATATGATTTTTCTAGAGGATATTGAACTTCTTCTTCTTTGCGAGATGCGCTCATGACTTCGCTCACGGCTACTCCTGCTCGCGGGCCTGCGTCCGAAGTGTACAGCAGAGTAAAAGAAGTTTAATCCCAGAATCATGTAAGTGATCAGAGATTGCAGCCGTCGAGCGTTGAACCCACAACCACATGGTTACAAGCCACGCGATATAATGGCTGAGCTAAGCGCGTATTATGCAAGTTTGAATTGCGACATGTTTCTTATGTAGGATTCTTTCATCCAAGAGGACAATAGTCACATTGTGTCCATACACAAGCTTTTCAATCAACGCTGCAGATCAAATTCACGAATTTTGGTCGGAAGCCGAACGGATGTATCTCCTATCGGAGATTACAAAATGACTTCAATTCAATACGACAGCGTTGGGGACTTGATCACGTAATCTCCTGGTTGGGGAGGCATCACCTAGTCCAACAAGGCAAGTCTATAGCATGATGTTTATCTGTGCAACGTCTACAGTAATTCTTATTTTGCATGCCGAAGAAGCGCTTCCAGATCAACGCTAAAAGAAGATAAAATTTTCATGTGTTGGCGCACGACAGATTTGAACTAGATTTGAACTCGGGTTACATGTTGTCCGCGCGCATTCGATATCTGTCACGGTTGCAAAACTTCAGTTCCAAGAAGAAGAATCAGAGAGTTCTTTCTCCCGACCCGGCATGGATTTGTTCTATTGCATTGGTGAGGAAGATGATGCTGCAGCAGGAGCGGATAACAATGGTGTCCTCTCGATTAGTTCTGCGGACACATTTTCCGTTGCCTTCGATCCAAATCTTCCTGTGCTGCCGCAATAGCTTTTACTGTCGAATCCGTCGAGTGAACCTTATAGTTCTTGTTCTTCTCCATACTTGCGCCTACTATCCCGGGCAATGGGATAATATCTAACTTTGTCAGATTCTCTCCTTCTGCAACCAACTAAAGCTACAAGCATCAGAACCTTCGATAATTGAGATTTTATAATATACATTATAATTGGGTTTTGAATGCGTGTCGAAAACTCCTCCCATCTTCTACAGTTCGTGAGAATGGGCGTTTGCTACAAAAGATTCAAGCAGTGCCTTGAGGAAGTGCCGTCTCATGTGCGTTAAACGATGTGCCATGCGTTGCAATAGAAGCAATGTTGGATCGGAGCAAGGATGATCTTGCTCTTCTTTGCATAGAAAGATTTTTTCTGACGATCAAAGGAAGGAGAATGGCTTTTCCAGATGTCAATGGAAGGACGTAGCTAATTGGAAGATAAGTATTTTCCAAGTTATGTTTTCATTTCAATATTTGTTTTTTTCTCCATGCTTTCATGTAGGATGCATTTTATTAAAAAAAAAAGAATGCAAATTAATGAAAGCTAAATAAGAGAGAATAAACATCTTGAAATGGAAAAGCACAAACATATTGAAATGTTTGGTATGCAATCACAGAAATGATTGTTGGTGCATCTCTTCTTTCAAAAGAATGTTTTCAAGTACCTTACACATTTGTTTTCTTGCTTCCAAAAGAAATAGGATGCACTCAAGTATGTGCACATGTATATAACATTTTTGTAAGGTAGAGGATAGATTGTTTGTGCATGCATGATTGGATGCACACACACATTTTCAAACTCAAGAAACTGCTTGATTTACGTTTAGTATATGAAAGGAGAATGCCAACATGTGCATGAACTCACATGCATTTGCACCCAAGAATGGGCATTTGCATACATGAACATACATTTGCATGCAATTAGATGCATGTGCATACACATGATCTTTGGTAAGTAGTTGAACACGTATACTTTCATTCCTTTCTTTTTCTAACTTGACTTAGCTAGGTAGAAAAAATAGAAAATTACTTAGTTGCAAGGATCTTGACCATCATGCAACTATATATCTAGTCTATTTTTTCCCAAAAAGTGATACATAGGTACCACTTAGTAGGAGTCTTTTTGAGGAAAAGAAAGCATGTTGAAAGTCACTTAGATGCCAAGAAAATAGAGCTACTTTCCAATGTGCATGCTCAATCTAAGTTTGGAAAGAAACCTAGACATTCTTAGCAACTAACGAGGATTTAGTTGTTTTTGAATGTTCATGTTCATGCACCCAAGTAGAGAAAGTTTCTGTTGAAAAAAAATAAGTTCAACCAATTTTAGAAGAATTAATACTTTAATATTCATCAAATATAGATGAAAATAAGTAGAAGTATTGAACTTCTAGAATCTCTGGAACTCTAGTGTTCATACATGTTAGTTTCCAGAAATGCATCTCGAGGCATGATGCAAGATCTTCAATTGACACGAAAACTTTTGAAGGAAATTTGCTTGATTCTATTTAAGCGAACTCAAGGCTTAAAAACAGAAACCAAGATAAATATTAATTGATCTTTAGGTATCAAGTAATTTCCTAAGGTCATGATAATTAATGAAATGATTCAAATTATTTTCATTTCTAAAACAGATATAGCTTAGGAAATCACGATATTTCCTAAAGACAATTTAGGAAACAAGTTCTTTCCTAAAAGATAAGCTTCAAGTGTTAAAGCCTTGAATCTTATAAAAATCAAGAATATCTTTTATAAGATTAAGTAAACAATTCCAAGCATTATTTGCTTGTGCAAAGTTTTCAAACATGGAGACTAGCATCTTTCAAGAGAAGTTTTATAGCAAGTAGTTCCCAGCAAATCCCTAACCATCAGTTTTGAGAATAGAAGTATCAAACGCAAGAATAGAAGTCGATATCACATAAAAGAAAGTTCAAGCATAAACTTTCATAGTGGCATGGGAAACCATATCCAAAAGGTGATATTTAGCCTCTAGTTTGATACTCAAGAAATGAATACAATTGAATCAGTAAATTTTTGGATATCATTTGAAAGAATTTCTTTTAAATGTTCTTTTTGCAAAAGATTCCAAGATGAATCATTTGCTCAAGTTATTTGATTCCCTAGAAGGAATCTCAAGTCTTTGAAGAAATGGCATTCTTTCAAGTTTTGAGAATGAAATTCTTCATACTATAAGTAGTTCCCTACACGTCCCAAACCACTAGAAGTGGTATTTCAAAGCCAATTTGTGATATAACCTAAAGGTATATCAAAGATTCTTAGCTTTGGAATCTGAGAGGCATAAGTGTATGCTTGGACTTGAGAAAGATCTCTAAAAATCCTGCAGGTAAGCAAAGAAGCTTTAGATAGTTGAAGAGATCTTAAAAGATAACGACTAAGTCTTTATTTTTGTCGCAAGTATCAACCCGACTTGATCAAATTTGGCCATGATTGTCCAAAGAATGTGCGATTGGAACTACTTTGTCGATTGCCCAAGTATTGGCAATAAAATTCCTTTTGGGAATTATTCACTCATGTTCCATTTATTGAATGGAAAATTGTGAAAAAAAAAAAAAAAAAAAAAAAAAAAAAAGTAAGCTGTTCCAAGTCTGAACAAAGTAAAGAAATTCCAAGAATGTAGTCTGCAAACCGTGCAAACGGTACTTAAGTCTGTGGAAGGTAAAACATAAGTGTTTACCTATCCTTAAAGGGATTTTGGTACAAATCCAGAAAGCATGAGCAGATGCTTAAGACTTAAGCAGTAAAGAGATTCCTAAATAAAGTCCCCGGGGTAGGTACCAAAAGCAACAGTAAAGAAAGGAATCTAAAGACAAGAAGTCAAAAGCTCTTGTCGCTACAAAATTGGTCAAGAATAGCCAATTGAACTTGAATTTGAGAAATTCAAGAACTTGGAATTTTGATTGGTTTTCATTTGAAAACCCTAGCAAGAAGAATTGATATTCTGACATGAGGTTTTCAAGTTTCCAAGGCAAAGCACATGATTATGAGGTGATCATGCGAAGGAATCAAAACCTAGAAAATCTACTTAGAGGTAATGCCTGAAACTTCCAATTCTTGTAAAAGAATTGAAGAAATAAGGTACTCTATCAAGAGATGTTTAGACTTTAGGATAAGAATCACCCACACATTAATGTGAATATAAAATAGGGTGGTATGGGACACCAGATTTTATACTCAGATTGATGTAGGAAAGATGGAATGGGACATCGGACCGTGGGATGCTGATTATCTTTTAGTCCTAGTTTGGATTTTGAAGTTAGGTTTCATCCTCAAGGGAATTAAGACTTCAAGAAAAGTTTAATTCGTAAAGGATGAAAGTAGTATCTTACGATACTTCAAGGTAACTTCGAAATCAAGGAAACTGAAGATATGAAGTAAGTAACTTCCAAGATCTTCTTAGAACACTTCAAGCTTAAGTGTTATTGATCAGAAATATTTGATAAATTTCTGAAAAAAGATAGACTTTGACTTTGAGTTGCTCTTTTCAACCAAGGATTTGATTGACTAAGTCAAGCACCAAGTTTCTAGTATAACTTGGTAAATTCACTCTTTTGACTCAAAGAAATGCACCAGAATTGCATTCACGATTAGGAGTCAAAAAGACTGAATGTGACCTGAACTTAGTCTCAAGTGAAGCATTATTTGAATACAAAACTCATCAGCGTAACCTCAGTGGGTCGACACACTGATGTTGGTTACCACACTAGTATCTTGTGGTTGGATGATGTTTTTTATTTGCTTTGAATCTTTTTGAGAAGCTAGCTTATTTCTCTTAAAGATAAAGTCAATGCTTCAATATCTTATTGAAATAGATCGATGAGAAGTTAAAGTCCTGAGTCAACTAGACTTTGACTCATAGCAAGTTTATGTATGTGCGAAGTTTGAATTGGTTGTACAAAGTTTTAGTTATCTCTTTCCGCTTTCCAAATCTTTTGGAATTGACTCAGATATGGTATCTGATTCCTTTTGCAAAAGACCAGGGATAGCCGGTTAGAATTAGATAACTAACTTGAACATCCTAGATAGATGTTATGTACAAGAACCTTTTCAATCTTCAAAAGATGCTAAGTAGACTTATTCATTTGATTTTGCTTCAAGGTATAGCATAAATCATTTCCTAGAGTCCAGTATACTCTAGAATAAAGAAGTTAGGAATTGCTCATTTGATTGACA
>CM035435.1:49175445-49182945 GCA_020310875.1 Ceratopteris richardii
TGTATGTGTATGTGTATGTGTATGTGTATGTGTATGTGTATGTGTATGTGTATGTGTATGTGTATGTGTATGTGTATGTGTATGTGTATGTGTATGTGTATGTGTATGTGTATGTGTATGTGTATGTGTATGTGTATGTGTATGTGTATGTGTATGTGTATGTGTATGTGTATGTGTATGTGTATGTGTATGTGTATGTGTATGTGTATGTGTATGTGTATGTGTATGTGTATGTGTATGTGTATGTGTATGTGTATGTGTATGTGTATGTGTATGTGTATGTGTATGTGTATGTGTATGTGTATGTGTATGTGTATGTGTATGTGTATGTGTATGTGTATGTGTATGTGTATGTGTATGTGTATGTGTATTGTATGTGTATGTGTATGTGTATGTGTATGTGTATGTGTATGTGTATGTGTATGTGTATGTGTATGTGTATGTGTATGTGTATGTGTATGTGTATGTGTATGTGTATGTGTATGTATGTGTATGTGTATGTTTATGTGTGTATGTCTGTGTCTATGTCTGTGTTTGTGTCTGTGTCTGTGTATGTGTCTGTGTCTATGTCTGTGTCTGTGTCTGTGTCTGTGTCTCTGTGTCTGTGTCTATGTCTGTGTCTGTGTCTCTGTCTATGTTTGTGTCTATGTATGTGTCTGTGTCTGTGTCTGTGTCTGTGTATGTGTGTGTGTCTGTGTCTCTATCTGTGTCTGTGTCTGTTGTTGTGTCTGTGTTTGTGTATGTGTATGTGTATGTGTATGTGTATGTGTATGTGTATGTGTATGTGTATGTGTATGTGTATGTGTATGTGCATGTGTATGTTTATGTGTATGTGTATGTGTATGTGTATGTGTATGTGTATGTGTATGTGTATGTGTATGTGTATGTGTATGTGTATGTGTATGTGTATGTGTATGTGTATGTGTATGTGTATGTGTATGTGTATGTGTATGTGTATGTGTATGTGTATGTGTATGTGTATGTGTATGTGTATGTGTATGTGTATGTGTATGTGTATGTGTATGTGTATGTGTATGTGTATGTGTATGTGTATGTGTATGTGTATGTGTATGTGTATGTGTATGTGTATGTGTATGTGTATGTGTATGTGTATGTGTATGTGTGTATGTCTGTGTCTGTGTCTGTGTCTGTGTCTGTGTCTGTGTATGTGTCTGTGTCTATGTCTGTGTCTGTGTCTGTGTCTGTGTCTGTGTGTGTGTGTGTGTTTGTTTCTGTGTCTATGTCTGTGTCTGTGTCTCTGTCTATGTTTGTGTCTATGTATGTGTCTGTGTCTGTGTCTGTGTCTGTGTATGTGTCTGTGTCTGTGTCTCTGTCTGTGTCTGTGTCTGTTGTTGTGTCTGTGTTTGTGTATGTGTATGTGTATGTGTATGTGTATGTGTATGTTTATGTGTATGTGTATGTGTCTGTGTCTGTGTATGTATGTGTATGTGTATGTGTATGTGTATGTGTGTGTATGTGTATGTGTATGTGTATGTGTTTGTGTATGTGTATGTGTATGTGTATGTGTATGTGTATGTGTATGTGTATGTGTATGTGTATGTGTATGTGTATGTGTATGTGTATGTGTATGTGTATGTGTATGTGTATTTGTATGTGTATGTGTATGTGTATGTGTATGTGTATGTGTATGTGTATGTGTATGTGTATGTGTATGTGTATGTGTATGTGTATGTGTATGTGTATGTGTATGTGTATGTGTATGTGTATGTGTATGTGTATGTGTCTGTGTCTGTGTGTCTGTGTATGTGTATGTGTATGTGTATGTGTATGTGTATGTGTATGTATATGTGTATGTCTATGTGTATGTGTATGTGTATGTGTGGGTGTATGTGTATGTGTATGTGAATGTGTATGTGTATGTGTGTGTATGTGTATGTGTATGTGTATGTGTATGTGTATGTGTATGTGTATGTGTATGTGTATGTGTATGTGTGTATGTGTATGTGTATGTGTATGTGTATGTGTATGTGTATGTGTATGTGTATGTGTATGTGTATGTGTATGTGTATGTGTATGTGTATGTGTATGTGTATGTGTATGTGTATGTGTATGTGTATGTGTATGTGTATGTGTATGTGTATGTGTATGTGTATGTGTATGTGTATGTGTATGTGTATGTGTATGTGTATGTGTATGTGTATGTGTATGTGTATGTGTATGTGTATGTGTATGTGTATGTGTATGTGTATGTGTATGTGTATGTGTATGTGTATGTGTATGTGTGTATGTCTGTGTCTGTGTCTGTGTCTGTGTCTGTGTCTGTGTATGTGTCTGTGTCTATGTCTGTGTATGTGTATGTGTATGTATATGTGTATGTGTATGTGTATGTGTATGTGTATGTGTAAGTGTATGTGTATGTGTATGTGTATGTGTATGTGTATGTGTATGTGTATGTGTATGTGTATGTGTAAGTGTATGTGTCTGTGTCTCTGTCTATGTTTGTGTCTATGTATGTGTCTGTGTCTGTGTCTGTGTCTGTGTATGTGTCTGTGTCTGTGTCTCTGTCTGTGTCTGTGTCTGTTGTTGTGTCTGTGTTTGTGTATGTGTATGTGTATGTGTATGTGTATGTGTATGTTTATGTGTATGTGTCTGTGTCTGTGTCTGTGTCTGTGTTTGTGTATGTGTATGTGTATGTGTATGTGTGTGTATGTGTATGTGTATGTGTATGTGTTTGTGTATGTGTATGTGTATGTGTATGTGTATGTGTATGTGTATGTGTATGTGTATGTGTATGTGTATGTGTATGTGTATGTGTATGTGTATGTGTATGTGTATGTGTATGTGTATGTGTATGTGTATGTGTATGTGTATGTGTATGTGTATGTGTATGTGTATGTGTATGTGTATGTGTATGTGTATGTGTATGTGTATGTGTATGTCTGTGTATGTGTATGTGTATGTGTATGTGTATGTGTATGTGTATGTGTATGTGTATGTCTATGTGTATGTGTATGTGTATGTGTGGGTGTATGTGTATGTGTATGTGAATGTGTATGTGTATGTGTGTGTATGTGTATGTGTATGTGTATGTGTATGTGTATGTGTATGTGTATGTGTATGTGTATGTGTATGTGTATGTGTATGTGTATGTGTATGTGTATGTGTATGTGTATGTGTATGTGTATGTGTATGTGTATGTGTATGTGTATGTGTATGTGTATGTGTATGTGTATGTGTATGTGTATGTGTATGTGTATGTGTATGTGTATGTGTATGTGTATGTGTATGTGTATGTGTATGTGTATGTGTATGTGTATGTGTATGTGTATGTGTATGTGTATGTGTATGTGTATGTGTATGTGTATGTGTATGTGTATGTGTATGTGTATGTGTATGTGTATGTGTATGTGTATGTGTATGTGTATGTGTATGTGTATGTGTATGTGTATGTGTATGTGTATGTGTATGTGTATGTGTATGTGTATGTGTATGTGTTATGTGTATGTGTATGTGTATGTGTATGTGTATGTGTATGTGTATGTATGTGTATGTGTATGTGTATGTGTATGTGTATGTGTATGTGTATGTGTATGTGTATGTGTATGTGTCTGTGTATGTGTATGTGTATGTGATGTGTATGTGTGTGTATGTGTATGTGTCTGTGTCTGTGTGTCTGTGTATGTGAATGTGTATGTGTATGTGTATGTGTATGTGTATGTGTATGTGTATGTATATGTGTATGTTTATGTGTATGTGTATGTGTATGTGTATGTGTATGTGTATGGGTATGTGTATGCGAATGTGTATGTGTATGTGTATGTGTATGTGTATGTGTATGTGTATGTGTATGTGTATGTGTATGTGTATGTGTAGTGTATGTGTATGGTGTATGTGTATGTGTATGTGTATGTGTATGTGTATGTGTATGTGTATGTGTATGTGTATGTGTATGTGTATGTGTATGTGTATGTGTATGTGTATGTGTATGTGTATGTGTATGTGTATGTGTATGTGTATGTGTATGTGTATGTGTATGTGTATGTGTATGTGTATGTGTATGTGTATGTGTATGTGTATGTGTATGTGTATGTGTATGTGTATGTGTATGTGTATGTGTATGTGTATGTGTATGTGTATGTGTATGTGTATGTGTATGTGTATGTGTATGTGTATGTGTATGTGTATGTGTATGTTTATGTGTGTATGTCTGTGTCTATGTCTGTGTTTGTGTCTGTGTCTGTGTATGTGTCTGTGTCTATGTCTGTGTCTGTGTCTGTGTCTGTGTCTCTGTGTCTGTGTCTATGTCTGTGTCTGTGTCTCTGTCTATGTTTGTGTCTATGTATGTGTCTGTGTCTGTGTCTGTGTCTGTGTATGTGTGTGTGTCTGTGTCTCTATCTGTGTCTGTGTCTGTTGTTGTGTCTGTGTTTGTGTATGTGTATGTGTATGTGTATGTGTATGTGTATGTGTATGTGTATGTGTATGTGTATGTGTATGTGCATGTGTATGTTTATGTGTATGTGTATGTGTATGTGTATGTGTATGTGTATGTGTATGTGTATGTGTATGTGTATGTGTATGTGTATGTGTATGTGTATGTGTATGTGTATGTGTATGTGTATGTGTATGTGTATGTGTATGTGTATGTGTATGTGTATGTGTATGTGTATGTGTATGTGTATGTGTATGTGTATGTGTATGTGTATGTGTATGTGTATGTGTATGTGTATGTGTATGTGTATGTGTATGTGTATGTGTATGTGTATGTGTATGTGTATGTGTATGTGTATGTGTATGTGTATGTGTGTATGTCTGTGTCTGTGTCTGTGTCTGTGTCTGTGTCTGTGTATGTGTCTGTGTCTATGTCTGTGTCTGTGTCTGTGTCTGTGTCTGTGTGTGTGTGTGTGTTTGTTTCTGTGTCTATGTCTGTGTCTGTGTCTCTGTCTATGTTTGTGTCTATGTATGTGTCTGTGTCTGTGTCTGTGTCTGTGTATGTGTCTGTGTCTGTGTCTCTGTCTGTGTCTGTGTCTGTTGTTGTGTCTGTGTTTGTGTATGTGTATGTGTATGTGTATGTGTATGTGTATGTTTATGTGTATGTGTATGTGTCTGTGTCTGTGTCTGTGTCTGTGTCTGTGTATGTGTCTGTGTCTATGTCTGTGTCTGTGTCTGTGTCTGTGTCTGTGTCTGTGTGTGTGTCTGTGTCTGTGTCTATGTCTGTGTCTGTGTCTCTGTCTATGTTTGTGTCTATGTATGTGTCTGTGTCTGTGTCTGTGTCTGTGTATGTGTATGTGTCTGTGTCTCTATCTGTGTCTGTGTCTGTTGTGTTGTGTCTGTGTATGTGTATGTGTATGTGTATGTGTATGTGTATGTGTATGTGTATGTGTATGTGTATGTGTATGTGTATGTGTATGTGTATGTGTATGTGTATGTGTATGTGTATGTGTATGTGTATGTGTATGTGTATGTGTATGTGTATGTGTATGTGTATGTGTATGTGTATGTGTATGTGTATGTGTATGTGTATGTGTATGTGTATGTGTATGTGTATGTGTATGTGTATGTGTATGTGTATGTGTATGTGTATGTGTATGTGTATGTGTATGTGTATGTGTATGTGTATGTGTATGTGTATGTGTATGTGTATGTGTATGTGTATGTGTATCTGTATGTGTATGTGTATTTGTATGTGTATGTGTATGTGTATGTGTATGTGTATGTGTATGTGTATGTGTATGTGTATGTGTATGTGTATGTGTATGTGTATGTGTATGTGTATGTGTATGTGTATGTGTATGTGTATGTGTATGTGTATGTGTATGTGTATGTGTATGTGTATGTGTATGTGTATGTGTATGTGTATGTGTATGTGTATGTGTATGTGTATGTGTATGTGTATGTGTATGTGTATGTGTATGTGTATGTGTATGTGTATGTGTATGTGTATGTGTATGTGTATGTGTATGTGTATGTGTATGTGTATGTGTATGTGTATGTGTATGTGTATGTGTATGTGTATGTGTATGTGTATGGTATGTGTATGTGTATGTGTATGTGTATGGTATGTGTATGTGTATGTGTATGTGTATGTGTATGTGTATGTGTATGTGTATGTGTATGTGTATGTGTATGTGTATGTGTATGTGTATGTATGTGTATGTGTATGTGTATGTGTATGTGTATGTGTATGTGTATGTGTATGTGTATGTGTATGTGTATGTGTATGTGTATGTGTATGTGTATGTGTATGTGTATGTGTATGTGTATGTGTATGTGTATGTGTATGTGTATGTGTATGTGTATGTGTATGTGTGTATGTCTGTGTCTATGTCTGTGTTTGTGTCTGTGTCTGTGTATGTGTCTGTGTCTATGTCTGTGTCTGTGTCTGTGTCTATGTCTGTGTCTCTGTGTGTGTCTGTGTCTGTGTCTATGTCTGTGTCTGTGTCTCTGTCTATGTTTGTGTCTATGTATGTGTCTGTGTCTGTGTCTGTGTCTGTGTATGTGTCTGTGTCTGTGTCTCTATCTGTGTCTGTGTCTGTTGTTGTGTCTGTGTTTGTGTATGTGTATGTGTATGTGTATGTGTATGTGTATGTGTATGTGTATGTTTATGTGTATGTGTATGTGTATGTGTATGTGTATGTGTATGTGTATGTGTATGTGTATGTGTATGTGTATGTGTATGTGTATGTGTATGTGTATGTGTATGTGTATGTGTATGTGTATGTGTATGTATATGTGTATGTGTATGTGTATGTGTATGTGTATGTGTATGTGTATGTGCATGTGTATGTGTATGTGTATGTGTATGTGTATGTGTATGTGTATGTGTATGTGTATGTGTATGTGTATGTGCATGTGTATGTGTATGTGTATGTGTATGTGTATGTGTATGTGTATGTGTATGTGTATGTGTATGTGTATGTGTATGTGTATGTGTATGTGTATGTGTATGTTATGTGTATGTGTATGTGTATGTGTATGTGTATGTGTATGTGTCTATGTCTGTGTCTGTGTCTGTGTCTGTGTCTGTGTCTGTGTATGTGTCTGTGTCTATGTCTGTGTCTGTGTCTGTGTTTGTGTCTGTGTCTGGGTGTGTGTATGTGTCTGTGTCTATGTCTGTGTCTGTGTCTCTGTCTATGTTTGTGTCTATGTATGTGTCTGTGTCTGTGTCTGTGTCTGTGTATGTGTCTGTGTCTGTGTCTCTGTCTGTGTCTGTGTCTGTTGTTGTGTCTGTGTTTGTGTATGTGTATGTGTATGTGTATGTGTATGTGTATGTGTATGTTTATGTGTATGTGTATGTGTCTGTGTCTGTGTCTGTGTCTGTGTCTGTGTATGTGTCTGTGTCTATGTCTGTGTCTGTGTCTGTGTCTGTGTCTGTGTGTGTGTCTGTGTCTGTGTCTATGTCTGTGTCTGTGTCTCTGTCTATGTTTGTGTCTATGTATGTGTCTTTGTCTGTGTCTGTGTCTGTGTCTGTGTATGTGTATGTGTCTGTGTCTCTGTCTGTGTCTGTGTCTGTTGTTGTGTCTGTGTTTGTGTATGTGTATG
>CM035435.1:49187945-49265445 GCA_020310875.1 Ceratopteris richardii
CTTCCCTGATTGACATTAAAGGAGGTGCTACTCATCACTCAGCTACACCAAATTTTGGCGCCGTTGCCGGGGATCGAGCTTTGAGGACGAGCGTGTGATGGTAGGACGTAGAGAGGACGTGTTGGAATGGTAAGTAGTAGGTAAATTTTTTGCTTTCTTCTCCATCTCCATCTTCATCTCCATCTCCACCTCCATCCTCATCTCCACCTTCACCTCCTTCTCCACTACATATTCCCTCTTCCTTGTCATTCCCCTCATTTGTTGTGTGCCAGTTTGAGAGAGAGCGAGAGTGTGCATTTGTGTTGTATGTTTTTTGCATGTTTTTTGCAGGTACCAGCTCCATCACCATCTCCAGCAAGCTCAGCAGGTACAGAATCTTTCTGCACAGGCCCCGAGGCGTCAAGCTCGAGCTATCGCGACACTTCGAAAACTTCGACATATCATGTTTCTGAGTGCACTACGACACTGCGCAGGCTGAGAGCTCCTAGGATCACTAGACAGAACTGAAAAATTCACCATATCCCGAGCTATCGCAACACCTCACGAGCTATCGCGACACCTCACGACCTATCGCGACACTTGGGAGTATCGCGACACCTCACGAGCTATCGCGACACCTCACGACCTATCGCGACACTTGGGAGTATCGCGACACCTCACGACCTATCGCGACACTTGGGAGTATCGCGACACCTCACGAGCTATCGCGACACCTCACGACCTATCGCGACACTTGGGAGTATCGCGACACCTCACGAGCTATCGTGACACCTCACAACCTATCGCGACACTTGGGAGTATCGCGACACCTCAGGAGCTATCGCGACACCTCACGACCTATCGCGACACCTCGGAGTATCGCGACACCTCACGACCTATAGTGACACTTGGGAGTATCGCGACACCTCACGAGCTATCGCGACACTTCGACCCGACCTATCGTGATACATGGGCTTAACGCATGAAAATTTAGAGTAAATTCATTGACTGAATTGAGGTATCTTTGGGTTTAATCTTGGACACATTGGGAGGATATGCGAGCCTTAGGAGTGGGCAAAAGACCTAGAAACCAGGGAGGAATTTCCTAAACCCTGAGAGCCTGTTTGGACCCCTAAGTGCCTGAATGGTCATAACTTCACCATACGAACTCCGATTGATGAGATTTTGGTCTCGTTGGAAAGCTTGTTGAAAATCCTACGTGGACCTCAACTGGTTTTTTGTAGAAACATACGTGGAGTTTTAGAACATGTATTTTCAAGTTGGCCTTTAGGTGAGACTAGGTGGTCCTAAGATTGAGGGGGTACAGTGAGTTACTCCAGGGGGGACTGAAAATATTGATGTGTGTCTTTCAATTACTTGTGGTAATAAAGCTATACTGACTGGTGAGCTTTTGCAGGAACATTGTGTGCACTCAAGGCAATCCAAAGCAAGCTAGCAAGGGTGAGTACCAAGCTTGGGAGAAGGCTTCCTGGGCTTGTGCAGCAGTCTAGTTAACCAGCTAATTGAGGTTGGAAGATCTCTCAACCCTCCTTAATCAATTCCTAGCCTAGGCTAAGTACGACTTAGGTGTGGTAATTAATTAGGGCAACGTTAGGCACGAATCAAGTCCAAGAGAATTAATCAACCAAGTGCAAGAATTAAGTAGGTCTTAAGTCCGAAAACCCTAAGGGACAAAAGGTAAACTGGAGTCGATCACTTATCAAGTGCGAAGTTCACTTAAGTACTCCTGACGACGCGATTTCAGACAAGATCATAAACATAATATTCAACCCAAAAGAACAAAGTGATTGGTGCAAATTAACCTGCAACGAGAGTGTGATGGGGTCCAAAGGGGTAGATAAATCAGGCACATGAACCTTAGATCAGGCAGGCACTTAGGCCGAGACAGACAAAGCCTCAGATCTTCTGAAGCTAGTATCAATCACACTGCCAGGTCTTGGGCCCAACAGTTGAGTGATTACCCATACACTCCCAGATCAAAAACAAGTGATTCTGAGATTTCCTATCACATGGAAAGACCAGTAGGTAGTTCAGGGGTGGCTTATCTAGAAAAGCTAGAGGGACCTTACAAGACTCAATTGGAATACATCAGGACGAATCGTCTAGGTGCTTGCATCTACGAAGACGGACTGAGAAGATCTGTGGTCCAGATGAAGAACCCCGATCAACCCCATGGACTAGAACACCCGGTAGTGAAGTTTGAGAATGGAGCATACCTAGATAAAGAAGGGACTATATATGTAGTCACCACTCTTCCTGATAGAACTGATGAGTTTGGAAATGTGATTGCAGAGACCGACATGGGAGATATAGAACAAGGAAATTTAGAGAAAGAGCTAAGAACTCCCCGGGGTAAATCTGTCTTGACCAGAATCATGACTCCAGAGTGGATTCCACAGGATAATAAAAGCATAGATCTGCTTTTAAACCGAGAAACTGATGAGGCCTTTTGGAGGTATAAGCCTACCTTGTCTCATGAAGTAGGTGCTCTCACAATCTATGAGTTTAAAGACCCTGATAGCCCAGGCAAAGTAACCTACTTAGACAATACATCAGAGAAGATCTTCGTGGTCACCGAGCATGGCAGACATGCCTACACATGGAAGGGGGAATTTGTTTTTCCCCAACCTCGAACTAATGTGTCATACAGTCACCAAGGAGCTGGGACCTCGCAAGCTCATGGAGCTCAAAGAGATAGAAGTAGAGACAA
The DNA here is from genome assembly GCA_020310875.1 of Ceratopteris richardii. Classification (NCBI taxonomy): domain Eukaryota; kingdom Viridiplantae; phylum Streptophyta; class Polypodiopsida; order Polypodiales; family Pteridaceae; genus Ceratopteris; species Ceratopteris richardii. Next base: position 49,190,656 of record CM035435.1, read on the forward strand.
GCCTGAGGTAAGTTTTTCCAACTCCCTGGGAAGAGAAAGAACGGGAACAGAAAGGAATAGAGTGGAACCTGAGAGACATAGAACCCCATGGAATCAAAGGAATGCTCACGATTTTCCTTTTCCAAGGCCGAGAGAACACACTAGGACCCTGCGACCAACTCAACTGGTGAAGTCCATGAAGAATTACTTCGATGGCACTGGAGACCCTTATGACCATGTGGCAGAATTTCGGCAAGTATTGAAAGCTGAACAGGTAGAGGACCTATTCACACAATATAATGCTTTTGGTCTAACCCTTAGGAACACTGCCCTTACGTGGTTTCAACCACTGAACAAGAGGCATTTCAGAAACATAGACCAGCTCTTAGAGGTATTTATCATTGAGTTTTCTAAGAGTGGGATCAGGCACAACACTTCCTCACTAATTCATAGCTTCAAACAAGTACCTCAAGAGACGGTTCGACTAGCTGGAAGAAGATTTAGGCAGTACCTGGAGAGATGCCCGATGCCGGAGTTACCCACACCAGCCAAACAAGTGGCCTTGTTCTTAGATGGATTGTTGAGCACCAAGCTCAGGTCATATGTGTATCTGAAGGACCCCAGAACGATAGAAGAGTGCGTGCGCATGTGCATAGACATTGAGGACAATCTAGGTGAGGAATTAGAACTATCAAAAATCTATAAGGATTCTGATAGCTCTAGTAGCCTCACATCTGGTCAATCCACATCCATTGAGGAACTTGCAGAGAAGGTAGCTCAAAAACTAGGTGTCTCTAGCAAACAAATTCCGAGATTTGCCCCAGTTAAGCGGTGTTACACTTGTGGCGGTGACCATATGGCAAATGTATGTCCCATTATGGCCCAACCCCAGGCGAATCCTAGTAGCCAGTACTGCACCATAGAGTGCAGGTACACCAACCACACTGCACAAGACTGCCCATATAACAAACAAACTGTTAGGCAAAATTACCCTCAGCCATATCCACAACAGGGTAGATACCAGAATCAGTACCCACCACAACAATACAACAGACCACAGCAAACTTATCAGCCACCTTATCAAGGGCAGCAGAGACCTCAACCAGTCCTAGTGCAGCAACCCCCTGCTCCAACCAATGTGATCCCAGTGAAATATGCATCTGCTGAAGAAAATCCGAACAGAGCTATAGTTCCAGTCACCCCATTGCTATCAGACAGTGATCCAAGTGACCATAGTTTTGATTCCACACATATTGATAGCCCACAGGCTTACTACATGCAGTCACCCGAGCATAATGAGTCATACTATTATGAGGACCCAAGTGAAAATAGTGGGGAGCCTGAGTATGCCAATGTCATGTACACAAACCCCAACTCTAGACCTCAACCTAGGCATGTACGACCCCCATTTCCTAAAGGACCATGCTTCAGATGTCAGGGAAATCACCTTATACGTGATTGTCCACTGCCTACCCCTACACAACCTCAACCAGTAACAATTCAGGGTTTCTGTCAAGACTGCGGGAAAGAGCATCTCCTACGAGATTGCCCAAAGAACCCTAATAACATGCCTAAAATCACTCCTATCAATGTTGTTGGGTTAGTTGTAGACTCCACAGGGACTGTGACTTCCACTGCACCTGTGCAAGTGATCACAAGAGCTCAAGCACTACAACAAAACCAAGGTGTTGGTCAAGAAAAGAGCCCCGAGGTGAGTGAAACAGAGAGCATAACCAAAAAGAGGACTAGAGCCTGGAAGGATAGTCGTGAAAGAATGAAAAGGCAATGGGCAAAAAAGATGAGCGAACTTGAAGAAAGCTTGAGAGAAACCAAAGCAAAGATAAGTGAACTCGCATCTCAAAACCACTCTCACACCATCCCTCCACCACCTCTCCTTTTACCCGCCAATCCACCTTCTTCCATTCCCCAACCTTTCAATACACCACCCTTAACCCACCCACCACCCAGAGTAGGATCCGTCCTAGCCGATCCCACTCCCGAGGACCTAAACATGATGCTTAGAGCATATCAGGCCAGAATCCAAGAAGGGCCAAACGTAACTGATCATGAAAAGTGTTACCCTAGAGCAGAACTAGAGCTAGAACGAACCAAAATTTGTGCTAAGATGGTGGAATCGGCTCAGACTATGTTTGAAGCCAGTCGCCTCTTTAACATCTCTAGTTCAGCTAAGACGTAGTTACACTTTGATGGACTACTAGAACGAATAGAGAGGCTAATTGCACAATTAGAAAAGGAACCCGCCTCTCAAAATAAGGGCAAGGCAAGTGAGAACGTGAGCCTACCTCCCCAGAAAGCCTACGTGCCTAACTCTACGGAGCTAGACACATCATCTTCTATGAATCGGTTCACACCAGAATTCCTACGAGAGATTCAAGAAGACAAATGGGCTAAAGAAAGTGAAGTCCCTCCTCCCATTGAACTTGTGGATGATGCACACGAGCAATTCCCACAGGACATCCCATCCATTTATGAGGAGCATGAGAGCATCCACTCTCAAGAGAGATTAGACTTTGAGTCTAATTCTCTACAAGAATTACCACATTTCACAGGCCCATGGGAAACCAAGTCTACTTGTCTGAGAGCGCCCACAGTCATGATAAGAAATGAAGATTCTATCATACCTAGGAATACAGAGGTAGTAAAGAACACTAAAGTGCAGTGCAATCTCACTTTAGAAGAGCTACTCAAAGTTAAGCCAGAAGTGTGGAAACATGTAGCCAAACAAGTTCCAGACATAGCAAAATCGCGCTCCCAAGTAGGATCTCATAGAACAGTGCCTGAAATACCATTGGATAAGATAGGAGACATGAGTGAAGGAAAAGAAGGAAATACCTATCTCCCAATTACTCATCAGGGTTACACAACCAAGGCGATTTTGGACTCAGGTGCAGGAGTTGCAATTGCTACAACTTCCCTATGGAAGCGATGGGGCAAGCCAGCACTCCAACCAACAAGAATGAAATTGCAGATGGCTGATGGTCATATTGAAAGGCCCTTAGGATTGCTAGAAGGAATAACTCTCACTACATGTGGGGTTGAGTTTGAACATACTTTTGCTATATGCGACTTTAGCAAAAACCAAGCCTACGAGATGATTTTGGGAAGGCCATTTATGCGGCAATTGCAAGTAGTCCAGGATTGGGGAACCAATTCCTTGTATTTGCAACATCTAGGTGTTACAACCAAAGTCAATCTTAAGGATTACTCTCATAGAGACGTACCGCCTATTCAATGGAATCCCATCCATAGAGCCAAAGATGAGACTGAGTCTGTGCATTCCATAGAATCCGGATCCTCGTGGATGCATGAAGACACCCACTTATGGATGTGTAAGATAGCAGTAGAAGAAGAGAAGAGAGAGAAAGCCAGAGAGGTAGGTGCAAAAGAAAACCATAGATCAATTCAAGACCCAGCCTATGCACCTGTAGTCTTTCCTGATGAGGAATTTGAACCCCATGGCTGGGCAGAAATCCTAGCAACAATGGATGTAGCCATCAATGAAGAGCAGTGGACACCTCATTGTGATGAGGATGGCTATGACATTTCAGTCTTTTCAATAGAGCCAATCATGGGAGATGCAGTTTTAGAAGAATGCGAACCTATCCTTGATGCATTTGAGGATGCGAGTGACTCCGATCTAGAGTCAATCATCATGGACCCACCTTTTGCATCAGATGAAGAATACTTCTATGAAGTAGAATTTCAACCCCAGAGGCACGGAGAGCTTACAAATGAGGTGAGGTTAGCCACACAAGTAGCTTCTAAAAGCGGAGGAAAGAAAAGAAAGAAGAAGGAAGTCACTCTGGAGGCAGAAGAATCCTTGTTTGAGGTCCCTGAAAACTTTAAAAAATATGAGATAGACGATAGGAGGGTCATGATAAGAATGCCTAAACGTGAGGCACAAGCAGGAGAAGCCTATGATGGCAAGGAAACTACCAAGAAAATAGTTGTCGCCATCGAGGAAGGATAAGAAAGATGCACATACATAGGTCATGACCTGACAGCAGAGGAAGAACAAGAGCTGATAGCCTTGCTAAGAGAATACTGAGATGTATTTGCTTGGAGTTATAAGGACTTGAAAGGGGTAGACCCTGATATATGTTCACATACAATCCCCATGACCTCAGACGCCAGACCCTCGAAACAGAAGCCCTACACATACAATGATAACTATGCTGCTAAGATCAAAGAGGAGATAGATCGACTGGTTGAAGCCGGATTCATCTATGAAATTGAGCACACTGAGTGGGTATCCCCCATTGTAGTGGTGCCCAAGAAAAATGGAAAGCTGCGTGTGTGTATTAACCTTAAAAAAGTTAATGCCGCCACGATTAGAGACAGTTATCCGCTTCCTATCATTGAGCATCTATTAGAAAGGGTAGCAGGCAAGGAAGTGTACAGCTTCCTAGATGGGTTTTCGGGCTACAATCAAGTAGCCATTGCTCCAGAGGATCAACATAAGACGGCTTTTGCCACGGAGTGGGGCATATTTGCCTTTCGGGTAATGCCATTCGGGCTTACCAATGCACCGACTACCTTTCAAAGATTAATGTGTCATGTGTTTAAAGAGTTCTTGAGGAAGAATTTGGAAGTCTATGTTGATGATCTTTGCGCTCATTCCAACATTAGACAGACCCATATACCCGAACTCAGACAGATCTTTGACAAATGTAGAGAATATCAAGTCTGCCTGAACCCAGAAAAGTGCGTTTTTATGGTCAGGCAAGGCAAGATTCTAGGACACATAGTGTCAAAGAATGGCATATCCACTGATGAAGAGAAAGTGAGAGCCATAGCAGAGCTACCTAGGCCAAAGAACGTCAAGGAAGTATAGGCTTTCATGAGACATTGTGGTTACTACCGTTGGTTCATCCACATGTATGCTGTCATCGCAAAGCCCATGTACAGACTTCTAACTAACTTTGAGTGGACTGAGGAATGTGAGAATTCCTTCCAGGAGCTTAAACGAAGATTATGTTCAGCACCAATCTTGACCACTCCAGATTGGAGCAAGCCATTCCATGTTCATGTGGATGCCTCCAATTATGCTATTGGATGTGTACTTGCACAACCTACGGGTGAAGGGAACATGGATCTCCCTATTGCCTATGCCAGTAGACAATTGAATGCTGTTGAACGGAACTATACAACCACCGAACGAGAAGGATTAGGCATGGTATATGCAGTTAAAAAGTTTAGACATTATTTGCTTGCAAATAAGTTCAAATTTTTTACTGATCACCAAGCTCTACTGTACCTGGTAAACAAGCCATGTAATACAGGCAGATTAGTAAGATGGTTTCTCTTACTAATGGAGTATGACTTTGAGGTAGTAGTGAGAAAAGGCAGAACTCACCTAAGAACAGATCATCTCTCAAGGCTCACATCAGGAGAAGCCCCACAAGGAGTGTCAGATGACCTTCGTGATGCTTACTTGTTTAATTTGGAAGTGGTACCGCAGTGGGCTAAGCCATTGGTACCAGTATTGACATACGTGCCTAACCACCCAGTAATAAACACGCAGGATAGAGAGGTAGTAAAAGCCCAAAAGTACCACATCATGGCAGGTGGTATGTACAAGCACACAGATCAAGGGATCTTGGCCTGTTGTGTGGAAGAGGATGAGTACGCTAAGTGGTTGCAATTGGCACATGTAGGTGCATTAGAGCAACACTACTCAAAACAACGAACCCTACAGACCCTGAGGAGACTAGGAGTGCATTGGCCAACTATGGAAGCTGATGTCCAAAAGTTGTGCAAGGAATGCCCAATCTGTTGCACTAAACCACCTATGGAACATGCCACTCTTTATCAAGTGTCCATAGTGCCAGATTGGAGTGAACCACTAGTATCCTTCCTGAGGACGAAAACATTCCCTCCAGACATGACTCTGGTTAGGAAAAGAAGTCTAGAACAAGAAGCCCTAAAGTACTCACTCATTAGTGATAATCTCTACAAGCGTGATAAGGATGGTTACCTGAGACTTTGTGTTCATGAGAGTGAATATCTAAAGATTTTGGAAACTGCTCACCAAGGTGTAGCAGGAGGACACTTTGGACCAGATCGGGTGATCAAGGCAATATTATTTGCAGGATTTTGGTGGCCCACCCTTCACATGGATGCACATACCTATGTGAAGAGGTGTGAGATTTGTCAGCGAACCCAGTATCCTATACGCAAAGATGAGATGCCCCTGAAGCCCATGATGGGCGGACGTGCATTCTCTAAGTGGGGAATAGACTTTGTAGGTCCTATCAATCCCCCAGCTAAGGGTTCCCATGCTGAGTATATCATCGTTGCCACGGACTATCTAACCAAGTGGGTAGAGGTAAAAGCCACAATGAAGAACGACGCTTAGACAACTGCTAAATTCTTGTTTGAGAATGTATTCACAAGATACGGGCTACCCATAGAGCTAGTTAGTGATAGAGGCACTCACTTCTTGAATGAAGTTATTGAAAATCTGCTCCAAGAATTCTTGGTAGTGCATAAGAAGTCTGCCCCCTATCACCCTCAAGCCAATGGGCAAGCCGAAAGCACCAATAAGATCCTATGCAATGTATTGACAAAATTAGTGAACAATAAACGCTCTGATTGGGACAAATAGCTACACCATGCTGTTTGGGCATACCGAGTCGCCTACAAAATGGTACTCCAAGCCACCCCCTTTCAGATGGTATTTAGCCAAAACGCAGTGCTACCGTTGGACTTCTTAATACCTACATTGAAAGTAGCACAAGAGCACGAATGGACGGGTCATGAACTCTCCTCTAGACTTTTTGACCTTGAACGATTAGGAGAAACAAGACTGAGAGCAGCTGCAGGGATATATGCAGCTAAGAAGAGACAGAAGGCATACTTTGATGCCCATGTGAAGGATAAGGGCTTGAAAGCAGGAGATCTAGTTTTAGTCTACACATTGAAACAACACGCAAGGAAGCTAGAAAAGAGAGGCTACGGACCTATGATCATCAATAGGATCTCCACGAGTGGAGCAGTACAACTAGCCACTTTAGAGGGTGATGTTCTCCCAAACTATATTAGCGGATGCAGAGTCAAGCTGTATCAGGAACCCCTCACGGAGGAAATGCTAAGTCCACTCAATACTGCTAAGCAACGTAAAGAGGAGGAAAAACGAATTCGAGAAGAAGCACAGGCAGAGGCCTTAGAGCGCATCAGACGAATGAAGTTGAGGAGACAAGGGAGGGATCAGCCTATGATTGACACTCAAGAGTCTCCAGGCTATCACATGGCCATGTGTGAGGTTTTCAGGTGAACGTACCCATAAGATAGTGGATCGACGACCTTTTGTGACCCTAGAAATAGGACAAAGAGACAACACAACAAGCGTGAGAGCTTTAATTGATTTAGGAGCAGCCACAAGTGCAGTTCGGCTTTCTTATTGCCAGCAGCTGCAATTGGAGGTAAAACCCCTAGAAGCATATCTGATAGGATTAGGAGGTGTTGAAACCCCTTGCATGGGAGAGGTGGATCTTCCCCTCTACATACAAGAGGTCCTCATGCCAGCAAAAGTGCTAATGTGTGAAGACGAGGATCTGGCCGAACCTCTTGTCTTAGGCCAAGACTGGATCTATGATCATGCAGTCAACCTCAACCTAAGAAGTGGACTTCTTCAGGCTTGGGTAGGCCAAAGCCGTCTCACGATTGAATTAGAAAATCAAGCACTCAAACCAATAGAACAGGCACCAACTCCTGGTCCCTCCAGGAATCCACATGAAGATAACAATGTTGTTCTTGTCCAAACTTCTATGGTGCAGAGGATTGTCAATCTTACTGATGGTACAGGAGCCAATAAGGAGTTCCTAACTGATCCAAAGAAGATTCTAAACGGGCAGACCGAACATCACTCGACACGAAGGAGGCCGCTGATCAAGAGGCAGGAGTGCCAACCCGTGCAACACGGAGCACCTCGTGGCACGAAGCAGATCTGGATACGCAAGGATGGAAAACCCACCACTCTAATAGCAGACTCCTGAGGAGACAACAAACAAGACACACCATCACGGACACAAGTGAAGGATTACCCTAGGAAACCTCCTAGGCACACCACATCTATTTGGGTCCCTAAGCAGTCAAGGAAGGCTAGCCCCAATGCTAGACACATATGGGTGCCCAAGGCCTGTTTACGAGCCCAAATAGCTCCAACTCTAGTTACTGGCATAATTCAACACTCTCAAGTCCGCTCGACTAACAACGCAGGAACTCTACCTAAAAACCACTCTGACCCACACTCAGTCACATCGAGGAATGCCTGGAAATGGGTACCCAAAAGGTCCCAAATCCATCACAACCTAGTTCATAAACCGTTGCCTGTCTTTAGCTCTAAGAGCTATGAATCCCCTATCAAAGTTTGGAGACCTAAACCATGTATCAAACCCCCTGACCCAATTTTTGTAAATCCATCCACTCTAACATAGGTGCATTCCGAGTCCACTGCATAACCAAAGTAGGCATCTAGGATGATACTGACCTCTAATCACCACTCACACCTATCACAAGCACTTCATCTCTGACCACTAACCTTCGGGATTGTCATGTTAGTATTGTGAAGGGAACACCATTACATCCTGTTTCCTATGCAACACTAATGTGCCTTTCTTCTTCTAGCAGATAAGCACCCGATTCCCATGGCAGCAGTAGCAGGCACAAGCTCTCAGGCTGGCTCTGGTGCTCAAATCAATTGGGATGCCATGCCAGTGGAGGCCCCACCAACAGCTCGGCCTGAAGAGTTCGTGAATGTGCAGAGAATTCCTATTCCAGATCCACCAAATGGCCTAACCGAAAGAGTAAAAGGGCACTCTCATTGGTTCAATGAAATGCCAGGAGACTTGGGAGACGCAGATCATATATGGGAGTCCAAGATGGAGTGTGGAGGAGTGTGGTGGACCTTCCAGTTCTTTTCAAGAGAATTCGAAACCTTACAGAATGCAGCTCCACTTCAAGATATCTGGCAAAAAGCAGGATTACAAACTTATTTTAGTGCAGCTCTGCCTAAACCCGATTTCCTCAGGTGCTACTACCTAATTGCCACACTGAAGCCGACAGGTGATAAAGATCATTCAGGCACATTCTGGGTGCCCTCCTTGTCAAATCTGGAGGAAATGAGGAAGTTCGAATTGAATGTTACTTTAATCAGGGAAGCACTTCAGATGTATGGCACGCATGTACCTTCTGACCGCGACCCCTTGATACCTGAGTCGATGAAAAGCAACAGAATCAAGAAGCTAAAAGAAATGTGCACCTTCACCCCCAACATCGCCATACCATTGCGGATGTGCCTCCAACACTTCGCATTCCCAGCTCAGGACCGTTTCACCCAACCTCACAAGAAAATATGGTATGGGCTATATCTAGCAGAGACTGGAAGCTTGCCCATTAAGATGCCTGTATGGATCTTGGACCAAGTGTATGAAGCAGGCAAGCGGGGTGTGAGGAAGCCTACTTTACACGGTTGTTGTGCACTTACAAGGATTATCTATCGATGTCTTGCATATGATGTGCCGGTTGCCAGAGCCCTAAAATATTCACAGCTGGAGTTTTTCAAAGGGTGGAAGTCAGGGAGCCAACCTGCGAAACGGATGCGTGGATCCCTCTCCCAGGTAATGATCCCTCACGAGGCCACGACCGAAGCTTCCCCCAGAGAAGAAGCCCAGGTCGCACCGGTCACGATCCATCTTCAAGGAGTTCAAGCAGGGGATGTGGTACAGCCCACTCCATCCGCCCCTCCACTACCTACCAATGTAGAGTTTACATCTATGGCCAACTTCACAGAAGATCCAAACTTTGATTTTGAAAGATTCCTGCAGACGGCCCACTTGTCGGACAATGAAGGTTTCCCTGACAATGACGATCCAGGAGCATCATTCCAAAGAGAACTGCCACAGGGCAAAACAAGCAGAGTACATGGGGAAGAGGTGGCACAACATCCTCATGACCCAAACACACAAGTTCAGGAAGGTGCACAAAGAAATGAACCAGAAGACAGTGAAGAGGAAGCCCCTGCCTATACCGCACAACTCAAAAGACTATACCGGACAATCAAGCACGTGCAGAGGAGACACAAGATGTCAGAAGAAGCGAATTGAGCCCTAGTAAACCACATGTTGCAATTGGAGAACATCGACCCACATTTTGTAGAATCGTTGAACCTTTTGGCGGACACCTGTGGCATCGGGGAAGCCATGAGAACATTGGTCTATCAGGCGAACCCTACTTATGATCAAAGAAGGATAGATACAAGGCCACGGCAGGGAAAGATGATTCAAATGGAGGTATCTACCGTAGTGCCTACTTCAATGACAGAAGATGTTCAGATGGTTAGCCCTAGTCCCAGTGACGAACCAGATGTAAATACACATTCACCACCTCCGCCATCACCTCCCAGCCAGCCTTCAGAACCCTTTTCCACGAGTCTTTCTGAACAACCGATATCCACCCATGGTGAAACCAATCTACACACCTCCTTTTCTACAGCCTTCCCTTTACCCACAGCCATCACTTTTGCCCAAATTTTTGAACCCCACACATGTCATCCTGCCACCGATCAAACCATAATAGGTCACCCCTCTTATCTCCCCGCCCTGGGACAACCACTTGCCACTAGCCAAACCTTATCCCAACCTTTTCCATTCACCCACACAGTTCCTTCCTCCCAACCCCTACCCACTGTACCCCTGTTAACCCCCTCAGGCTCAACCCAAGTCACACAACCGTCATTCTGGACAAACCTTGTAAATATACTCCAACAGGTGGAGAATTATAATAAAAAGTCCCTTCCCCAACCCCACTCCCCCACATTCACTGCCACCACTAACACACCACCTACCGTTTGTTGGGAGAGATGGTTGGATGCACTCAAGAGATTGAGTTGAAGCTGCTAGACCTGCTTTGCTTCAGCCCTCCTTTGCTTCAGATATGCTTAGTACACTTTATTAGCTTCCAAATGATACCAGAAAGCATATATGTACTTTGCAAATGATATGTGTAGTGATCAAATCAAAACAGACTACTTGAGACTTCAAGAATCCAAGAAAACTTGCTAATTTGGTATTTACACCTGCTCAGTCTTTCACTCAGTATGACCAGCACACTTACAATTGATAAAATTCCTTTTGGACATATTAAATTAGCTTAACAAGCTACCATTTGCAAGTGGAATGAGAGGAAATGACAAACTATACTCTGAGAAAGAAGTTTAGCAAAACTATAAGTACCCCCGACTTTTTAGGAGCTCTGCAGAAAAATACCAGAGGTCACTTCGAGCAAGATTTCTCCGCGATGGCTGATCCTTTGACCTTGAAATTTTGTAGGCATGTAGTATGCTTGGAGTTGGTTCCAATGTGCTTTGAATCACTTGATTTGGTTCAGTAGATCCTGAGATATGCCCCTTAGAAGTTGACAGACTTGGAGATGATGACTCAGAGAAAACAGAGATAATGAATGTGTATACTTCTATTGATTGATGTAGTTGTACAATCTCATTAGCATGACAAGCATAGCTAAATGAGGTGTTGTGGTGTAGGCTATGAAGTAGCACTAACACACACAGAATTACAATGGTAGAATGCCTCGGGGAGTGAGCTCAATTGGACTGCTAACCCGCGACTTTTTACATTGATTTTTATAGGATTTGAGTTGAGATTTGAATTTGAATTCAAGTTCCAATCTCCTATAATCACTCATCTAAAAGTAGGGAGATATTCTCTCCATTTACACCATCCGATTTCCACGACTTAGTCAAGTAGGTGTGTGTCTATAAATGACAAGTCACTAAGACTTTTACAATGAAAGTAAAAAGATAATAATCATAGGTATGGGTTCCTATGCTCTTCCCTTCAAGTGAAGCCTTGATGAAAAGATTGTCCAAGCTAATCTCGCAAAGTTCCAAGCCAAGTGTGAAGGCTTGAAATGCACCAACAGCTCCCCCTCAAGCCAAGCACTTTGGCTTAAGTCTTCATCTTTAGTCTTCAATCACATCCTGCAATCCAATCATGGATTTGAATCTGCATAACTTGTTTCCATCCAATGCTTTAGTGAGTAAATCTACACATTGCATATTAGTAGACACATAAGTCAATTGAATGTCTTTGCTTAGCAATTTTTCTCTCACATAGTGGTAATGAACCTCTATGTGTTTTGTCCTAGCATGATATATTGGATTAGCTGCAAGGTGAAGAGAGCTTGTGTTATCTCCAAGGATGATTGGAGGCCTAGTGTATAGGCCTAGCTCTGTATACAAAAGCTTTAACTAGATAGCTTCTTGAGTGGCATTGGCTAGCCCTCTATACTCTGCTTCAGTGGATGACAATGCCACTGTAGGTTGTTTCTTGGCTGACCAGGAAATTGGTTTATCACCTGCAAAACATATGTATCCTGATGTGCTCCTCCTATCATCCTTGCATCCTGCCCAATCTGCATCTGAATATACTTTAATGTCAATATCTGATGTATAAGGAAAGTACAAACCATGGTTCTGAGTTCCCTTCAAATACTTCAAGATTTTCTTTACTGCCTCTAGGTGAGCTACCCTTGGTTTGTGCATGAATTGGCTTAGCACACTAACTCCATATGCTATGTCAATTCTTGTCAAGGTAGCATAATTCAAACTACCTACCATACTTTGATATCCTGTAATGTCTTGTATTTCATCCCCTTCATGAGCACTAAGCTTTAGGTTAACCTCCATTGGAGTAGTTGAGACTTTAGCATCCTGCAAGCCAAACTTCTTGACCATATCCTGTACATACTTCTTTTGAGTGATATATATACCTGAGTTGGTGTAGACTAACTCAAGACCTAAGAAGTACTTCAATAATCCAAGATCATTGATCTTGAATTCCTTCATCATCTGTCCTTTAATGTGTCTAATCCCATTGACATCATTGCCTGTAATGATGATGTCATCAACATAAACACACAAATAGATTACCTCTGTACTACTTCTCTTTATGAACAGAGAAGTATCAGATTTGCTCATCACAAATCCTTGGTCTTGGAGGTAGGTTGTCAACCTGTAATTCCATGCTCTAGGTGCCTGCTTCAAACCATATAGAGCCTTCTTCAATTTACAAACATAATTTACCTTTTTGGGATCTTCATAGCCAGGTGGTTGTGACATGTAGACTTCTTCAGATATCCATCCATTCAAGAAAGCATTCTTGACATCTAATTGGTACATGTTCCAATTCTTGGATGCAGCTACACTCACCAATATTCTGATAGTTGGCATCTTAGCCACAGGCGAAAATGTCTCCTCATAATCAATGCCTTGAGTTTGTGCAAAACCCTTGGCAACCAACCTAGCTTTGTACCTGTTTATTGTTCCATCAGAATTCCTCTTTAGTTTGTAGATCCATCTGGATCCTATCACCTTCATAGTGTCCTTCTTGGGTACCAAGTCCCAAGTATCACTCTCCTTGAGAGCTTCCATTTCTTCATCCATAGCTCCTTTCCATTCTGGTTTGGTAATTGCTTCTTCATACGTACCTGGTTCTTCATTTAACAAATCCTTTGCAAGATATACAAAATGTTTAGTTACAAGTGATGTGTCATACCTATATCTGATAGGCTTCTTACTTTCTCTCTGAGATCTCCTCATAGCTTGAGTTGAGGATTCTGGTATATCCTCTAGCTTCTTCATCTTCATCTTTCCTTTGGACTTCCATGCCTTGAATTCCTCAAGGTTAATTGTATTATCATCATTTGAGCTTGAGTCTTCTTTCTGGATTGGTTCCTCCTTGGTAAGCCTTGGAAAATCTTCTTCCATGTCATAAGGTAGACTAACCTTCCTGCATTCATTCTCATACCATGAGTCATTCTCATCAAAGATGACATCTTTTCTTACCTTGAAGCCTTTGTTTGTTGGGTTGTAGAATCTGTATCCCTTTTGGTTTAAATCATAACCAATGAAGATACATTTTTCAGCTTTAGGGTCTAGCTTTCCCCTTACCTGAGAGGGAATATGCACATATGCTACACAACCAAAGATTTTGCAATGATCCAGAGAAGGTCTCTTACCATGCCAAGCTTCATATGGTGTCATGCCATCAAGTGATTTGGATGGCAACCTATTTATGAGATAGGTGGCAGTGGATACACCTTCTGCCCAAAGATAATTAGGCAACTTCTTTTCATTAAGCATAGACCTAGCTGTTTCTACAATGAGTCTATTCCTTCTTTCAGCTACCCCATTTTGCTCAGGTGAGTACCTTGTAGTTATCTCCCTCTTGATGCCTCTTTCCTGCAAGAAATCTTCAAACTCATTTGAGAAGTATTCTCCTCCACCATCTGACCTTAGCCTTTTCAAGCTTCTTCCTGTTTGGTTTTCAACAAGTGCAAGATACCTCTTGAAACAATTAAACACTTCATCTTTATGTTTCATAAAGTATAAAATAGTCCACCTGCTATAGTCATCAATGAAGGACACATAGTACCTTGATCCTGAAATGGAAGAGTCCTTGCTAGGTCCCCAAACATCTGTGTGTACCAAGTCTAGGTAGTCTTTATGCATGAAACCTTTCCTTGAGTAGGGCAACCTGTGAGACTTACCAAACTGACAAGCACCACACTTGTAAATCATGTGTTGCTTGGATACATTAGGTATCCCAAGCACACATTGATCCCTGCACATTTGCTTTAGGGTTCTTTCACCTATGTGACCTAACCTCTTGTGCCATATTTCTAACTCTGAAAGTGTTTGATCCTTGTAATTATATAAAGCAATTTTCTTGGTGTCTTCTAGCTCAAAAGTAAACAATCTACCTGATTTCTCCCCCTTGGCAATTCTTTTGAAACCATGTCTTGGGTCTTCCACATATGCTCCATGTTGAGTGAACCTGACCTGCAAACCTTTCTCCACAATCTGACCAACACTCATTAGATTCTTGGTGATGGTTGGTACATAGAGTACCCTGCTCAATAGGTTCTGGTTACCATCACATGTCTTTACATTTCCAATCTTAACAACAGAATGTTTAGTATCATCACCTGTCTGTACCTGATGTTTGCCCTTGGGTTCTTCCAAATCAGAGAGTAGTGCCACATTGCCAGCTACATGGTTAGTGTTGGTACAAACAAGCCTTAACACTTGGACTTTGTTTTGTGCCTTGAAGACTCAACATGAAGATTGCACAAAGATCACTTAGCTTTGGATATCAACATTGAAGTTTATTGCAAAAGTTTGGATTACTTCATTTCAAGAAAGAGCATAGGAACACATGCCTATGCTTAGTTACTTATTACTTTATGTAAAGGTCAAAGTGACTTCTTGTAATTGTACCTACCTTCAAAAGTCGTGGAATTTGAAAGGTATGAATGGAGAGAATATCTCCATGAGATTAGTTGAGAGATTTGAGGGAGCCTACATTTGAATTTTGAAATTCAAATTCCTTCAAAACATCTATAAAAGTCAATGTAAAAGTCGCGGGTTATGTTACACTCTTCCCGAGGCTAATCCAAGCATATTTGTGAGAGTGTGAGAGCTACTATCTAGCCTACACCTCTGAGTACCATTGGGCATCATTCTACATGCCAATGGGAATGTACATTTGATAGTATCAATACATATACTCATAGTTTTTACTCTGTGTTTTCTCTGAGTGACTACCTCCAAGTCTGTCAACTTCAACAAAGCATATCTCAAGATCTACTGAATCAAATCTGATGATCAAAGGCTCATTGGAACCAGCTCAAAGCATTCTACAACACTACAAAGTTTCAAGTCAATCTATTCAGCCAATTGAGAGAAATCGCTGTCGAAGTGTTCACTGGTATATTTCTGTGTGATTCCTAAAAAGTCGGGGGTGTCCCTGATTTTGCTAAACATCATGCTCAGTGTATAGTTTGTCATTTGGAGTGATTTAACTTGCTAATGATAGCTTGTTAAGTTAATTTAATACTCCCAGAAGGAATTAGACCAATTGTAAGTGTGCTGGACACACTGAGCTTAGGACTGAGCAGGTGTCATTACAGGAATAGCAAGTTTTTGGACTTATGAAGGTTCAAACTTATCTGTTTTGATTTGATCATTACTCAATCACTTTGTAAAGCACATATATAGTTTCTTGGTGTCATTTGAAAGCTCAAGAAGTCTCCTAACCATATCTAAGGAGAAGAAAGGGCAGGTGTGAAGCAGGTCTAGCAGCACCACCTTAATCTTCTGATTGTACCCAGCCATCACATCCAACAGTGGTATCAGAGCAAACAAGGTAATCATGGGTGATGGTTTCCCTTCCTTTATTGACAAATTGGATAGGAATAACTACCAGGCATGGTCATTAAGAATGAAGACTTATCTACAAGGGAGAAGCCTGTATGGATACATATCAGGAGATGAGGAGTTGCCCTCATTCAAAACCAGAGGCCTACCTACAAAGGATGAGCATGAGAGACTTAATCAATGGTGTGCTAAAGATGCTTTAGCAAGGTCATATCTTCTAAACTCTATCTCTGATTTCCTTCTACCTCATGTTAGGAACTGTAAGACTTCCCAAGAGACTTGGGAGACCTTGTCAACATACTTCTCATCAAGCACAAGGGCCAGAAAGAATCAGCTATGGATTGAGTTTACAACTCTTAGGAAGCAATCAAAACAATGTGTTTCAGATTTTGTCACCAAAGTCAAAGATATAGCAGATCAACTTGCAAGTGTTGGAGAAGAGATTGAAGAAGAGCAAATTGTTAGACAAGTGATCAATGGACTCAAAGCAGATGACAAGTGGGAGAGCTTTACCACTGCAATGGACTTGTACATGGACATTCAAGCACCTGATCTAACAACTCTGATTGGACAACTCTTTACACATGAAGCCAAGATCACAAAGAATGGAGAGCAATCAAAAGGTAACAATCCCTCTGCCCTATATACAGATAAGAAGTCTAAAGATAAGGGTAAAAGCAAGAAGGTTGATGATGAAGGATCCACCTCCCAAGCAAACTATGCAGGGAGAGGTAGATCATCTAGAGGTAGGGGCAGAGGAGGTAAGTCAGGAAGGGGGAGACCCTATAATCAATCTCCATGCAATATTTGTGGTTTGTCTAATCATACTACAGATGAATGCTACAAAAACTACAAGAACCAAAGAGGAAGAGGTCACCAAAGAGGAGGATACTTCCAAGGCAGAGGCAGGTTAAATCAATCTCAAGGCTACCATGGCTACAACAATAATTACAACAACAACTACAACAATAGCTACAATCACAATGGCAATTATCAAGGAGGATACAGGAACAGAAAGGATTACAACAATTATGCAGAGGATCAAGATGATTCCTTGTTGATTATGAACATGACATCTAAATCAGGTATCAATGATGATCATTTGTTCTATATTGATTCAGGTTGCTCTAACCATGTAGCTGGGAATGTTGCCTTACTCTCTGATTTGGAAGAACCTAAAGGCAAGCACCAAGTGCAGACAGGTGATGACACTAAACACTCAGTGGTTAAAGTAGGTAATGTCAAAACAAGTGATGGTAATCAGAATTTGCTAAGCAGAGTATTGTATGTTCCAACAATCACCAAGAATCTGATGAGTGTAGGTCAGATTGTTGAAAAAGGTCTACAGGTCAGGTTCACTCAACATGGTGCATTTGTGGAGGATCCAAGACATGGATTCAGAAGGATAGCCAAGGGAGAGAAGTCAGGTAGACTATTTACCTTTGAACTTGAGGATACTAAAAATATTGCCTTATACAACTATAGGGACCAAACCCTATCAGAATTGGAGATGTGGCACAAGAGATTGGGTCACATTGGAGAGAGAACCATAAAGCAGATGAGCAGAGATCAATGTGTGCTTGGGATACCTAATGTATCCAAGCAACACATGATATACAAGTGTGGGGCTTGTCAATTTGGTAAGTCACACAGGTTGCCATATACCAAGAAAGGATTTATGCATGAAGATTACTTGGAATTGGTGCATACAGATGTTTGGGGACCAAGCAAGGAGCCATCCATATCTGGATCAAGGTACTATGTATCTTTTATAGATGACTATAGCAGATGGACTGTCTTGTACTTCATGAAACATAAAGATGAAGTATTTAATTGCTTCAAAAGGTATCTTGCATTAGTAGAGAATCAAACAGGTAGACATTTGAAGAGATTAAGGTCTGATGGTGGTGGAGAATACTTCTCCAATGACTTTGAAGAGTTCTTGCAGGAAAGAGGCATCAAGAGGGAGATTACCACAAGGTACTCACCTGAACAAAATGGGGTAGCTGAAAGAAGAAATAGACTCATTGTGGAGACAACTAGGTCTATGCTCAATGAGAAGAAACTACCAAATTACCTTTGGGCAGAAAGTGTATCTACTGCCACATACTTAATCAACAGGTTACCATCAAAGACAATTGATGGAATGACACCCTATGAGGCTTGGCATGGTAAGAGACCTTCTCTGGATCATTGCAAGATCTTTGGGTGTGTTGCATATGTGCATATTCCCTCACAGGTAAGGGGAAAGCTAGACCCTAAGGCTGAAAAGTGTATCTTTATTGGTTATGATTTGAATCAGAAAGGATACAGGTTCTATAACCCCTCAAACAAAGGCTTCAAGGTAAGCAGAGATGTCATCTTTGATGAAAATGATTCATGGTATGATAATGAGTGCAGGAAAGTGAGTTTACCTTATGATATGGAAGAAGACTTTCCAAAGCTTGTCAGACAAGAACCAACTCAGAATGAGGATACAAGTTCAGATGATGAAGACACCATCAACATTGAAGAATTCAAAGCTTGGAAATCCAAAGGGAAGATGAAGATGAAGCAACTTGAAGACAATCCAGAATCCTCAACTCAAGCTATGAGGAGATCTTCAAGGGAAAAGAAGAAACCTATTAGGTATGGATATGATACTTCACTTGTAACCAAGCACTCTATATATCTTGCAAAGGATATCTTAAGTGAAGAACCAGGTACATTTGAGGAAGCTATTACTAAACCAGAATGGAAGGAAGCAATGGATGAAGAAATGGAGGCTCTCAAGGAGAGTGATACTTGGGACTTGGTACCCAAGAAGGACTCCATGAAGGTGATAGGATCCAGATGGATCTACAAACTCAAAAGGAACTCAGATGGTTCAATAAGCAGGTACAAAGCTAGGTTGGTAGCCAAGGGTTTTGCACAAACCCAAGGCATTGATTATGAGGAGACATTTTCTCCTGTGGCAAAGATGCCAACTATCAGAATTATGGTGAGTGTAGCTGCATCCAAGAATTGGAACATGTACCAATTGGATGTGAAGAATGCATTCTTGAATGGATGGATATCTGAAGAGGTCTACATGTCACAACCACCTGGCTATGAAGATCCCAATAAGGTAAATCATGTTTGCAAATTGAAGAAAGCTCTGTATGGATTGAAGCAGGCACCTAGAGCATGGAACTATAGGTTGACAACCTATCTCTTGGATCAAGGATTTGTGATGAGTAAAGCAGATACTTCATTGTTTATAAAGAAGAACAATTCAGAGGTAATATACTTGTGTGTCTATGTTGATGACATCATTATTACAGGAAATGATGTTCAAGGAATTAGACACATCAAAGGTCAAATGATGAAGGAATTCAAGATCAATGATCTTGGATTATTGAAGTACTTCCTAGGACTTGAATTGGTCTACACAAATTCAGGTATATACATTACTCAGAAGAAGTACATTCAGGACATGGTCAAGAAGTTTAACTTGCAGGAAGCTAAAGTCTCAAACATTCCTATGGAGATCAATCACAAACTCAGTGCACATGAAGGAGAAGAACTCAAGGATATTACAGGTTACCAAAGTTTGGTAGGTAGTCTTAATTATGCTACCTTAACTAGGATTGATATCTCATATGGTGTTAGTGTACTTAGCCAATTTATGCATAAGCCAAGAGTACCACATTTGGAGGCAGCCAAGAAGATAGTAAAGTACCTAAAGGGAACACAAAATCATGGTTTGTATTATCCATATTCATCAGACATTGATATCAAGGTATACTCAGATGCAGATTGGGCAGGTTGCAAGGATGACAGGAGGAGTACATCTGGTTACATATGCTTTGCAGGTGATAAACCAATTTCTTGGTCATCCAAGAAACAACCCACAGTGGCTCTATCATCTACTGAGGCAGAGTACAGAGGGCTAGCCAATGCCACTCAAGAAGCAATATGGTTGAAGTTACTCTATTCAGAATTGGGCCTATACACAAGGCCACCTATCATATTTGGTGATAATACAAGTTCACTTCATTTAGCTGCTAATCCTGTGTATCATGCTAGGACAAAACACATAGAGGTTCATTACCACTATGTGAGGGAGAAACTACTCAGCAAAGAAATACAATTATCATATGTGTCCACTAATATTCAATGTGCAGATTTGCTTACAAAAGCTTTGGATGGGAGCAAGTTATGCAGGTTTAAATCCATGATTGGATTACAGGATATTATTGAAGATTAAAGATGAAGACTCAAGCAAGTGTTTGGCTTGAGGGGGAGCTGTTGGTGCAAACAAGCCTTAACACTTGGACTTTGTTTTGTGCCTTGAAGACTCAACATGAAGATTGCACAAAGATCACTTAGCTTTGGATATCAACATTGAAGTTTATTGCAAAAGTTTGGATTACTTCATTTCAAGAAAGAGCATAGGAACACATGCCTATGCTTAGTTACTTATTACTTTATGTAAAGGTCAAAGTGACTTCTTGTAATTGTACCTACCTTCAAAAGTCGTGGAATTTGAAAGGTATGAATGGAGAGAATATCTCCATGAGATTAGTTGAGAGATTTGAGGGAGCCTACATTTGAATTTTGAAATTCAAATTCCTTCAAAACATCTATAAAAGTCAATGTAAAAGTCGCGGGTTATGTTACACTCTTCCCGAGGCTAATCCAAGCATATTTGTGAGAGTGTGAGAGCTACTATCTAGCCTACACCTCTGAGTACCATTGGGCATCATTCTACATGCCAATGGGAATGTACATTTGATAGTATCAATACATATACTCATAGTTTTTACTCTGTGTTTTCTCTGAGTGACTACCTCCAAGTCTGTCAACTTCAACAAAGCATATCTCAAGATCTACTGAATCAAATCTGATGATCAAAGGCTCATTGGAACCAGCTCAAAGCATTCTACAACACTACAAAGTTTCAAGTCAATCTATTCAGCCAATTGAGAGAAATCGCTGTCGAAGTGTTCACTGGTATATTTCTGTGTGATTCCTAAAAAGTCGGGGGTGTCCCTGATTTTGCTAAACATCATGCTCAGTGTATAGTTTGTCATTTGGAGTGATTTAACTTGCTAATGATAGCTTGTTAAGTTAATTTAATACTCCCAGAAGGAATTAGACCAATTGTAAGTGTGCTGGACACACTGAGCTTAGGACTGAGCAGGTGTCATTACAGGAATAGCAAGTTTTTGGACTTATGAAGGTTCAAACTTATCTGTTTTGATTTGATCATTACTCAATCACTTTGTAAAGCACATATATAGTTTCTTGGTGTCATTTGAAAGCTCAAGAAGTCTCCTAACCATATCTAAGGAGAAGAAAGGGCAGGTGTGAAGCAGGTCTAGCAGCACCACCTTAATCTTCTGATTGTACCCAGCCATCACATCCAACAGTTAGAACATCCTGAATCAATATAAAATAAATGATCATCATTTTTACCTGCCTTGGAGGTCATATTCATGATCAATAGGGAGTCATCTTGCTCCTCTGTGTAGTTGTTGTAATCCCTTCTATTTTTGAATCCACCTTGATAATTACCATTGTGGTTGTGGTTGTAATTGTTGTTGTATTGATTGTTGTATCCATTGTAGCCTTGGTGTTGGTTGAACCTGCCTCTCCCTTGAGAGTATCCACCTCTTTGATAGCCTCTTCCTCTCTGATTCTTGTAGTTCTTGTAGCATTCATCTGTGGTATGATTGGACAATCCACAAATGTTGCATGGTGATGAGTTGTAGGGTCTCCCCCTACCTGACTTACCTCCTCTGCCTCTACCTCTTGAAGGTTTACCTCTCCCTGCATAGTTTGCTTGGGAGGTAGAACCTTCTTCATCAACCTTCTTACTTTTACCTTTATCTTTAACCTTCTTATCAGTATATAGAGCAGAGGGGTTGTTACCTTTTGATTGATCTCCTGCCTTTGTAAACTTTGCTTCATGTGTGAATAGTTGGCCCATGAGTGTTGTGAGATCTGGGGTATGCATGTCCATGTAGAGGTCCATTGCAGTGGTGAAGCTTTCCCACTTATCATCTGCCTTGAGTCCATTTGTTACTTGCCTGACTATTTGCTCCTCTTCAATCTCCTCTCCAATGCTTGCTAATTGGTCTGCCACATCTTTAATCTTGGTCACATACTCTGAGACTGATTGCTTGGGCTGCATCCTAAGGGTTGTGAATTCAATCCACAGTTGATTCTTCCTGGCCCTTGTGTTGGAAGAAAAATATGTTGACAGAGTTTCCCAAGTCTCTTGGGAAGTCTTACAGTTCCTTATATGAGGTAAAAGGAAATCAGATATAGAGTTAAGAAGGTAAGACATTGCCAAAGCATCTTTTGCACACCATTGGTTGAGCCTCTCTTGTTCATCCTTGGTGGGTAGTCCTCTAGCTTTGAATGAGGGCAATTCCTCATCTCCTTATATGTATCCAAATAAGCTTCTTCCTTGTAGATAGGTCTTCATTCTTAGAGACCAAGCTTGGTAATTGTTCCTGTCCAATTTGTCAATGAATGAAGGAAAACCATCTCCCATGTTTACCTTATTTGCTCTGATACCACTGTTGGGAGAGATGGTTGGATGCACTCAAGAGATTGAGTTGAAGCTGCTAGACCTGCTTTGCTTCAGCCCTCCTTTGCTTCAGATATGCTTAGTACACTTTATTAGCTTCCATATGATACCAAGAAAGCATATATGTACTTTGCAAATGATATGTGTAGTGATCAAATCAAAACAGACTACTTGAGACTTCAAGAATCCAAGAAAACTTGCTAATTTGGTATTTACACCTGCTCAGTCTTTCACTCAGTATGACCAGCACACTTACAATTGATCAAATTCCTTCTGGAAATATTAAATTAGCTTAACAAGCTACCATTTGCAAGTGGAATGAGAGGAAATGGCAAACTATACTCTGAGAAAGAAGTTTAGCAAAACTATAAGTACCCCCGATTTTTTAGGAGCTCTGCAAAAAAATACTAGAGGTCACTTCGAGCAAGATTTCTCCGAGATGGCTGATCCTTTGACCTTGAAATTTTGTAGGCATGTAGTATGCTTGGAGCTGGTTCCAATGTGCTTTGAATCACTTGATTTGGTTCAGTAGATCCTGAGATATGCCCCTTAGAAGTTGACAGACTTGGAGATGATGACTCAGAGAAAACAGAGATAATGAATGTGTATACTTCTATTGATTGATGTAGTTGTACAATCTCATTAGCATGACAAGCATAGCTAAATGAGGTGTTGTGGTGTAGGCTATGAAGTAGCACTAACACACACAGAGTTACAATGGTAGAATGCCTCGGGGAGTGAGCTCAATTGGACTGCTAACCCGCGACTTTTTACATTGACTTTTATAGGAGTTGAGTTGAGATTTGAATTTGAATTCAAGTTCCAATCTCCTATAATCACTCATCTAAAAGTAGGGAGATATTCTCTCCATTTACACCATCCAATTTCCACGACTTAGTCAAGTAGGTGTGTGTCTATAAATGACAAGTCACTAAGACTTTTACAATGAAAGTAAAAAGATAATAAATCATAAGTATGGGTTCCTATGCTCTTCCCTTCAAGTGAAGCCTTGATGAAAAAATTGTCCAAGCTAATCTCCCAAAGTTCCAAGCCAAGTGTGAAGGCTTGAAATGCACCAACACCGTTCCCGTATTCACAATTCACTCTTCACACACTATCACATCCGATCCCATGGATATTTCACCATCCACAGGAGCACCCACGGCCACGTCTGTTCCACCATCATCACATCTCACTTCACTCATAGGCACATCATCCACTTTTCCCTTCCCCATTTCCCGACCCTTTGCATGTTCCACCTCTACCCATGCATCCACATCATTTAGTAGTGCACTAGACACCATGGTTGAAGCGGCCACTCAGCTTAAGCAAGAGTATAAGCTATTAGAAGAAAATAACACAGAGCTGTGCAATCTCTCGGCTCAACTCCAGGCACGAGTCGATGCCTTGGAACTAGGTAATACAGCACTACAACACCAGGTGACTGACCTCCAACAATTGAAGACAGAACTCGAAGCTAAGTATGCAGAGACAGGCAAAGCTATGGAGGAACAACTCAGAGAACAAATGGGCCGCAATGTGAGACTTCAACGCAACATGGCTCTACTACGTCGCCATCTAGCAGCGGCTCAAGAAGAGAACAGAAGGCTACAACAACAAAACCAGGAGAACCTAGAAGCGGCCATGGAAAACACCCCGGGAGCACCTATAGACCCTGCAAAATTCTAGGTTGTCCCCTCAGAGCATATTCAACAGGTTTTAGAAGGTTATGCGATCCTCCTGGAGGCCCATGATCAGTTGGCAGACCAGATAAAGGAACTACAAGGATCCAAAGTACCGACAACACACCCACCCACACCTAAAGAGACGGTCGAGGCTGCTACTTCGCCAGAACCTGAACCTTCAACCAACAGTGAGGTACTTGAGCTCCGACAACAGGTTGCAAAACTAAAAATCAAGCTGTTACAGTATGAACGACCTCCCTCTCCACCTGATCAAACCATAGAAGAAGAAACAGTAGTCATTTCAGTGGAGGAGACATTTGAAGACAATTATGAGCCTCAACCCCTTCTAGGAGGCAGAATTACGGAGGAAGGCCAAGACACATATGAGGAGCCCCCATCGGCATGGATGAAGCAGGTAGAGGAGATGGGCCACACTCACGAAGAGCGCGTAGCAACTCAGACGCTGGCCATGAAAACCATTGAGGAGTCTATACTCAAGTCTGAATATTTCTCGCACTTGGCTTCTAGGCGGTTGATAGCTAGCTTAGAGTCACAATATAAACCTTATTTTGTATTATTGGCGGACTACAATGCTGAGATCAAACGCATAACCAACAAGTATCCCTCTTTCGCAACACAGTTCGAACCCGAGGACATCCCAGAAGCCGCCAAAAAAGGGGCCATATTCCAGCCCATTTGGAGACAAAAGTTACTGGAGACCTATCCAGAAATGTTACGAACATGGGATCATGCTCCCATGCATCTGAAATATAACCCATGCTTTGGACCGGTACAAAGAAGACGCTCCTGGAAAGCATTCGCCATCAAGGTTCAGAACAATGTGAATTGCAAACAGTGGCTGAACTACCCCAAAATCGCACCATCGACAGGCCCACCTACAACAGCGTACATGATGGCTACCATCCGATATTGGCTTCCACGCCTCCACTCCATGCCAGACGTAGCTGCACAGATGCTACTCAAGATATTTGATATGATGCAGGTTGTGCTCAAAACCTTCCGCAACGTATGTAACATTCAGCCTCCGATTCCCGGCTTCATCAATGGCAATTATGACCTCCTGTATGATATGAGCACAACCCCAAGCATACGAGTTGCTTATGCATGGCACGCACGCATCAGATATCTCCCTGCCTGCTATAAGCAAACCTTCGACGACATGTTCACCACGGGATTTTGGGAAGCACATTCAGAGGTATTTGCACCACGACCAACCCACCTGCTGCAACTATTTGCGTACGAGCAAACAATGCATTCAGAGCTCTACACTACGCCACAATCTAACATGCCTGGAGCCGTGAATTGGGATGCCCTCCAGAGCAATTTGGTCCAGGGACTACGTATAAAAGAACAAGAATTGGCAACCGACCTCCTGTAGAAGTACATCGATCAAACAGTGGAGTAGAGGTCTGTCAAAGGCGACAGACACTAGGGGGGGGAGAGTGTTGGCAGTATACGAGAAGAGGAAAGTACAAGCATACAAGCAGATCTAGCACTAAGGCAACCCTTTATTTTTTTCAAAACCCTTACACCATTTAAAAGTGATTCTCATCACTAAAAACCCCTGTAAATACCATTTTCACCTTTTTGTAGCTCCATTTTGTACAAGCCGAGGAGTCCTCGAGCTTGAGGAGCCTTAGAAGTAGTTGCCTACCAATTTTCGTATTTTTTAGACCTCGTTTGAGCCCTCAAATAAGCCCTGGAACCTAATTTTTAACTAGGCCGGACACTAGGTCTGGACAGGGCCAAAGCTAGTCAAAAACTATAAATAGAGCTAGAGAGCTCATTTTTGGGGCTAGCTTCTTGTAGTTTTGAGCTTGTATGAGAACTTGGTTGCAATAGAAGTGATTCCATTGTCTTACTCTCTTTGTTCTTGCCGTGTGTGCGCGTGTGTGTATGTGTGTGCATGTTAGTGTGCTTCTCACTCACACATTTGTGCCTTCACTTGCTCGAGGTCTTCATACCATCCTCATGTCTTCCCGGATTCACATTAAAGGAGGTGCTACTCATCACTGAGCTACAGTATGTGTATGTGTATGTGTATGTGTATGTGTATGTGTATGTGTATGTGTATGTGTATGTGTATGTGTATGTGTATGTGTATGTGTATGTGTATGTGTATGTGTATGTGTATGGGTATGTGTATGTGTATGTGTATGTGTATGTATATGTGTATGTGTATGTGTATGTGTGTGTTAATGGGGGAAGTATCTCAACCCCTAAGCAACGATGAAGCGCGAATGACCTCCACAGGTATCCTTCTTTGACCTCTGCACACCAAAAATGCTCTTACTCAGAGCTTATGCAGAGAACTCCAGTGAGCTTTTGTAGACCTGTAGTAGACACCAAGGGCTTTCCAACAAAACAAATTTCACTTGAAATGGATGCTTACACAAAGAGAAACAATGTCTACAACATGAGCTAGTTGAATGCTCACAATTGCTAGTCAAGCAGAGACCTCACTTCACTCCAGCAAACGTTTCTCAGAGATTATACAGAGAATGAATCTCAAACTTGAGTCCACTTTAAAGCACTCTAATAGCTACCCAATGACACCAAAATCATAGCAAATGGATACATAGAGAAGGAGAACCAGCCCTTACAACAGAGAGCAAAATATTTCCAACAGAGCCTACACAAAGAGAGAGATATCAATCACACAACTTCACTAAAATGAATGTTGCTCCCAGCTTACTCTGAGAATGCTCTAGCGAATTGGTAAGCATAAAATAGACTCCTACAGCTATCCAATGAGACAAGAATTATATCAAATGGATATCATATGAGGGAGAACCAATGCTAACAACTCAGGGGTAGAGAGTTGCAACACTGCTTGCGCACACACATAGATATGCCTACTAAAAGAAAACAAACAAGCAAGCAAGGGGGTTGCTTGATGGAGAGTGTTAATCTCCAAAAGAACAACCTACTCTTGTGATTAGAGCACCTCTATACCAAGAGTAAGTCAAAACTTCCACTAATTTAGAGGATCAATCTCCAACTTATCAAAATTGAGAAAATCTGTGAAGAAGATAAAACACAGAAAAGTCTGCTGCACTATTTCTTCACATTGACCTATCAAACGTGTAAAGTTTTTGATGAAACTTTGTACGAATCATCTCCTAGAGATTGCGCATCTCCTCCAAGTTGAATTACTTCAAAAGCTTCAGTATAACTTGAGAAATCAACTTCACAAGTTACCTATGTCCAAATCTGTACTTCTGAGAAGTCGATTTGACACCCCTAACTTCTTAACTTTGGTTCTCACAATGTCGAACCCGTTTTACAAAATGCTTCTAGCCATAAGTAGCTTATCTTTCAACTTAAAGATTAAGCCCTCACTCATGCAAAACTTTAAACTGTGCTGGGAGAAATGATCAAAACATTAACTTCAAAATCTGTGCCTGTTTTAGGAACCTGTGAACACACTTCACATATGAATGTTCCTACACTTAATTCTCTAAGTCTGATTGCAATTAGAAGCTAAAATTTTGTACAGAGGTCAAGCACCTTCCAACTTAGACTTGTACAAAAGCATTTCATGATTGATCTACTGTAGAAGGAGAACACGCAGAAACATCGGGCGCAAGATTTTCAATTACTCAGAAAAGTTTACAACTGAGTGATGAGAGCTAACTTTCTCTATCTCATGACTTCTAACTTCCTCAATCTTGGCTTCTAACTATTGTCACATATGCTCTCATACATGCCCCGACTTTTCTCAAAGTATTTATAGATAATTTGTACAAGATTCTTACTCAAGCAAAGATCTAAGTGAACTATGTACATATGTGTACATTTCTCATATATTCTGAATGTGTCTTTCTTCCAAGCTTCAATAGTTGATCCTTCCTTCATCCTTTAATCTTCCAAGCCTTCAATTGGTGATTGGTCTGCACCAACAGCTCCCCCTCAATCATCAATTGAGGTTTTCTCTGTCTTCTTTACACCTGCCATGTCTTTGAACCTTTGTAACTTTGGTCCATCCAAGCCTTTTGTAAGCATATCAGCTATCTGATCTTTTGTTGAAGTATGGATTACTTCAATCTCTTTATCCATCACCTTCTCTCTTAGAAAGTGATACTGAATCTCAATGTGTTTGGTCCTGGCATGAAAAACAGGATTAGCAGCTAAATACAATGAACTCATGTTATCTCCATATATAATTGGTACCCCATGCATAATGTCAAGACTCTTCATCAAGGTCTTGAGCCAAATCACTTCTTTTGCAGCTTCAACCATGCCTTTATACTCAGCTTCTGTAGAAGACAAAGCAACTGTATGTTGCTTCTTAGAACACCATGAGATTAACTTATCTCCCACATAACACATGTATCCATAGGTTGATCTTCTATCATCTGGATTACCTGCCCAATCTGCATCACTATAAATTTTGATATTTGTATCTGAGGTAAACCCATAATACAAACCTTCATTGAGTGTACCCTTAATGTACCTCAATACCCTTTGTCCTGCAATCCAATGTTCTTTCCTTGGGCAATGCATAAATTGAGACAAAACTCCTACTGCATATGATAAATCAGGTCTAGTTAGAGTAGCATAGATAAGGCTACCAACCAAACTCTGATATTGTCTCATGTCCTTGAATTCTTCGCCTCCAAACTTACTCAATTTGTGATTCACCTCCATTGGTGTAGGTGCTACCCTGCAATCATCCATTTTAAACTTGATTAACAAGTTCTTCAAATACCTTTCTTGGGTCACAAATACTCCATGTTGAGTATATGTAATCTCCATGCCCAAGAAATATGACAAGTCTCCCAAGTCACTTATCTTGAACTCCTTTTCCATTTGCCTCTTGAGTCTTTGTATTCCTTCTTCATCTGTACCTGTAAGAATTATATCATCAACATATATGCACATATATATGAAACCATTTTCACTTGCTTTGATAAGCAAGCTACTATCTGCTTTAGACACGTGAAAACCAAGTTCTTTTAGGAACTTCACAAGTCTATAGTTCCATGCCCTTGGGGCCTGCTTCAAGCCATACAAAGCTCTCTTGAGCTTGCACACATGATCTGGATACCTTTTATCTATGAACCCTTGAGGTTGCTCCATGAATACATCATCTGAAATGTAACCATTCAAAAAAGCATTCTTCACATCAAGTTGACATAGCTTCCAACCTTTACATGCAGCAATAGCAATGAGTGTCCTTATGGTTGTCATCTTTGCCACAGGACTATAGGTCTCATCATAATCAATACCATATGTTTGAGCAAAGCCTTTGACAACAAGTCTAGCTTTGTATCTAGACACACTTCCATCTGCAAACCTTTTTGTCTTGTAGACCCACTTGCATCCAATAATCTTCTGACTATTTGGTTTTGGAACCAAATCCCAAGTTTGATTTTCCAATAGTGCATCATATTCCTCCTGCATAGCACTCTCCCATTTTTCCTTACCTTTTGCCTCTTCATATGTAAAAGGGTCTTCATCTGTATTCACCATATAAGCATAATCTTTTGTGGCTAGAAATGAAGTATCATAACTATACCTTGTAGGTTGCCACCTATTTCTTGATGACCTTCTGAGTTCTCCACTCCTTGAGGTTTTTGGCTCTTCACATTCAGGATCAAATCTTGGTGTCTCTTCCACTTCAACCTGCACTTCATTATTCTCTTGCTCATCAAATATCTGAACTTTTGATTTACCTTTTCTTTGACTCACTTCTTCTTCATCACTTGTATTGATGTTGATTGTACCTGCATACCAAGTGCTTTGTTCATCAAATGTAACATCTTTAGAAACCATAAATTGTTTTGTTGATGGACTCCACAATCTATAGCCCATCTGCTTGTCATCATAGCCAATGAAAACATACTTTTCAGCTTTGGGTTCCAATTTGTGTCTTAATTGTGATGGCACATATGCATATGCCACACACCCAAATACTCTGCAATGATCCAAGGTAGGTCTTTTACCCCACCAAGCCTCATATGGTGTCATACCCTGCAAGGCTTTACATGGTAACCTATTGACCAAATAAGTGGCTGTATTTACAGCCTCAGCCCACAAATAATTAGGGCAATTTTTCTCCTTCATCATGGATCTTGCAAACTCAACAAGAGTTCTATTTCTCCTTTCTGCAACACCATTTTGTTGAGGAGAGTACCTGCAAGTAACTTCCCTTTTTATACCTGCATTCCATAAGTAATCACTGAACTCATTAGAGAAATACTCTCCCCCTCCATCTGACCTTAGTCTTTTCAACTTATGACCTGTAATTCTTTCTGCATATGCATGATAGTGCTTAAATGTATTAAACACTTCTGACTTATCTTTGATCACATAGATAGTGATCCATCTAGTAGCATCATCAACATAAATCACATAATACCTTGATCCATTTATACTGAAATCTTTTGATGGTCCCCACACATCTGTGTGTACCAACTCAAGCTTCTCTGAGTACATAAAACCATGCTTGGAATAGGAATGTTTATGAGCCTTACCTAATTGACATGCCTCACATTTGTATGTCATATGTTGACCTGCAACATTAGGCAATCCAAGCACTGAACCATTGTTAACCATATCTTTAATACCTCTTTCATTGAAATGTCCAAGCCTCTTGTGCCAAAGATCTAACTCAGAGATCTTATGTCCTCCATATGTGAACATAGCATGACCAATATTGCCTTGAATCTTCAATGTAAATAATCTTCCTTCCTTTTTCCCTGAAACAATCTGTTTATACCCTTGGCTAGGGTCTTCCACATATACTCCATCATTAGTGAACCTTACTTCATATCCCTTTTCAACAATTTGTCCTACACTTATCAAATTCTTAGGGATTGTAGGAACATACAAAACCTTACTCAATAAGGTGCTTCCATCCTTGGCCTTCACTGATCCAATTGACTTCACATTGTGCTTTGTGTTGTCACCTATTTGAACAACATGATTAAAAACTTTACTCTCCAAATCAGTCATCAAAGATATGTTACCACTCAGGTGATTGCTACATCCTGAGTCAATGTAGAAGACTCTTTGATCTTCATTCTGCCTTTCACAAGTTGCATTCATTATCAATGTTGAATCTTCCTTTTGATCTGAAGCATAATTGTAGTAGGTGTTGTTGTATTGTTGACTTTGGAATCCTCTACCTGCATTTCTTCCAAAGTAATTCCTTCCACCTCTACCTCTGTAATTACCTCTTTGATTTCTGCCACCTCTTCCTCTTGAATTATAATTTTGATTGTATCCACCATTATTCTGATTATTATGCCAACAATCATTAGCTAAGTGATTTGTCTTACCACAAATCCAGCAAGCTTTGCCTCCATCTTTGTTGTTCCTGCCTCTTCCTCTACCTTTGCCACCTCCTCTTCCTCTTAGGAAGTTGGCTTGAGTAGTTGTTCCTTCATCTTCACCTGCTTGTTGTTTTCCTTTGCTATTCTTCTTCTTGTCCTTTGAGTACATTGCATGACCTGTACTCTTGTCACCATCTCCTTTAACATCCTGCTCAAATGTTAGCATATGACCTAACAATTGATTTAAATCAGGAGTGAAATGGTCAAGTGATAACTCTGTAGACAAAATAAATGGCTTCCATTTGTCATCACCTCTCAACCCTGTAAGGATTTGCCTTACCAATTTATCTTCCTCAATGTCTTCATCAATAGCTCCTAAAGCATCTGCAATATCTTTCATCCTTGTCACATAGTCTGAAATAGATTGAGAGGCCTTCTTCTTGAAGGTAGTAAACTCTGCCCATAAGGATGCCTTCCTTGACTTTGTAGTGTTCTGGAAATGCTCCTCCAAAGCATTCCATATGTCAGTTGCACTTTCAAGACCTCTAATATGAGGTAACAAGTAATCATTGACTCCCATATAGATAATGCTCCTAGCTTGAGCATCTTTCTTCATCCAATTTTTCAGATCTGCTAACTCTTCCCTAGTTGGAACACTAGGATCTCTGAACTCTGGCTTCTCTTCTTCTCCTGTGATGTAACCAATTAAATCTTTGCTCATAAGATGAGCTTCCATCCTCATTGACCATGCAGGATAGTTTTCCCTATCCAATTTCTCTATCTGTAGAGCATCTCCCATCTTGTATCCACCTGTGTATTGAAATCTTCAAGCTTTACAAACAATGTATGTACCTTTACTTCGAATTAGACTCCTTTTGCTTTTCTTGATGTCGAGTAGTCTTGTCCTCAAGCTTTTGACTCCAAGCTTTCACTTCTTAGTTCTTCAAGTGTTGAATTTCTTGAATCTGCAGCAGTCGGGATCCTCCTTTCCTTGATTTAATGTCTCCTGCTCTGATACCACTGATGGAGAGTGTTAATCTCCAAAAGAACAACCTACTCTTGTGATTAGAGCACCTCTATACCAAGAGTAAGTCAAAACTTCCACTAATTTAGAGGATCAATCTCCAACTTATCAAAATTGAGAAAATCTGTGAAGAAGATAAAACACAGAAAAGTCTGCTGCACTATTTCTTCACATTGACCTATCAAACGTGTAAAGTTTTTGATGAAACTTTGTACGAATCATCTCCTAGAGATTGCGCATCTCC
The DNA here is from genome assembly GCA_020310875.1 of Ceratopteris richardii. Lineage (NCBI taxonomy): Eukaryota > Viridiplantae > Streptophyta > Polypodiopsida > Polypodiales > Pteridaceae > Ceratopteris > Ceratopteris richardii. The sequence continues at coordinate 49,223,706 of CM035435.1, forward strand.
TCCAAGTTGAATTACTTCAAAAGCTTCAGTATAACTTGAGAAATCAACTTCACAAGTTACCTATGTCCAAATCTGTACTTCTGAGAAGTCGATTTGACACCCCTAACTTCTTAACTTTGGTTCTCACAATGTCGAACCCGTTTTACAAAATGCTTCTAGCCATAAGTAGCTTATCTTTCAACTTAAAGATTAAGCCCTCACTCATGCAAAACTTTAAACTGTGCTGGGAGAAATGATCAAAACATTAACTTCAAAATCTGCGCCTGTTTTAGGAACCTGTGAACACACTTCACATATGAATGTTCCTACACTTAATTCTCTAAGTCTGATTGCAATTAGAAGCTAAAATTTGTACAGAGGTCAAGCACCTTCCAACTTAGACTTGTACAAAAGCATTTCATGATTGATCTACTGTAGAAGGAGAACACGCAGAAACATCGGGCGCAAGATTTTCAATTACTCAGAAAAGTTTACAACTGAGTGATGAGAGCTAACTCAACTAACTTTTTCTCTATCTCATGACTTCTAACTTCCTCAATCTTGGCTTCTAACTATTGTCACATATGCTCTCATACATGCCCCGACTTTTCTCAAAGTATTTATAGATAATTTGTACAAGATTCTTACTCAAGCAAAGATCTAAGTGAACTATGTACATATGTGTACATTTCTCATATATTCTGAATGTGTCTTTCTTCCAAGCTTCAATAGTTGATCCTTCCTTCATCCTTTAATCTTCCAAGCCTTCAATTGGTGATTGGTCTGCACCAACATTGCTTAAGCAAGGGGCTTGCTTATCACAACTCCAGCACTTAGTGCTCACTTTACATGAGCTAAAACTCCAAGAAGATGGCCCAAAAGAAGTCGGGATACATGCTCCTTTTATAGTGAGAGGTGTGCCCCTAAAATCTAGGAACTACCTTTCCAAATCAGCCTCCTAACTTGGAGGAATTAGTTGAGATGACTTGGGGAGTGGTTGAGTGACTTTTCTTGATGGAATCTCGTGGATTTTGGCTTCCTTTGATTGCTCCACATGTCCATAAAAGATTCCCCACGAATTGTTTAGCTTGAAGCTTGACTTTTAACACTCCCCCTCAAGCTTCAATTCTTCATCCTCATCCAATCTCCTTCATGTTGATGCATTGCTTGAATTTTGAAATCGTCATCCCATCCAAAGCCTTTGTAAACCTGTCCGCAACTTGGTCCTTGGTACCAATATGATGTACTGAAACTTCCTTGGATATCACCTTTTCCCTTATGAAGTGATAGTGCACTTCAATATGCTTGGTTCTAGCATGATAGACAGGGTTCGATGCTAGATGAATGCTACTCATGTTGTCACAAAAAATTGGATATGTGTCAACCTGCAAATTAAGCTCCATAAATAACTTCTTAATCCACATTAGCTCACATGTGACTTGAGCCAAAGCTCTATACTCAGCCTCGGTGGAAGATAATGCCACCGTGGGTTGCTTCTTTGAAATCCATGAGATGATCTTGCTACCTAGCATGACTAGGTAACCACTTGTACTCCTTCTATCTTCCTTCGAACCGGCCCAATCGGCATCGGAATAAGCTTTGACCTGCATATCATCATCAAATGAGTAGAACAATCCTTCATTTATAGTGGCTTTGAGATATCGCAACATTCTTCTTGCAGCTTGCAAGTGTGTAGTCCTTGGACTATGCATAAATTGTGATAACACTCCAACTCCATATGCTATGTCAGGCCTGGATATTGTGGCATAATTGAAAGAGCCTACAATAGATCGATACAAAGTTACATCCTCTAATGGCTCTCCATCAATGGAGCTTAGCTTTACATTAACTTCCATGGGATTTGAAATAGGCTTGCAATGTAGCATCCCAAACCTCTCAAGTAGGTCTAGAATATACTTCCTTTGTATGAGCATAATACCTTCTTCTTTGTATACAACTTCAATGCCAAGAAAATACCTAAGATCTCCAAGATCAGAGATCCTAAACTCCTTTCCAAGCTTTGCCTTGATCTCCTCAATGCCCTTTGTATCATTACCTGTAATGATAAGATCATCTACATACACACACATGTAGACCACAAGTTCTCCTCTTTGTTTGATGAAGAGAGATGGATCCGCCTTGCATTGATTGTAACCACATTTGATCAAATAGTCCACCAATCTTTGGTTCCAAGCCCTTGGAGCTTGCTTTAGGCCATAAAGTGCCTTCTTCAACCTACAAACATGATGTGGAAACTCTTTATGAACAAAACCTAGTGGTTGCTCCATGTATACCTCTTCTTCCAAGTCTCCATTGAGAAAGGCATTCTTGATATCCAATTGGAAGAGCTTCCATCCTTTGCTAGCAGCCATTGCAATGAGTGTCCTAATGGTGCTCATCTTTGCCACGGGGCTGAATGTCTCTTCAAAGTCCACTCCATAGGTTTGTGCAAAACCCTTGGCAACCAATCTTGCTTTGAACCTAGAAATAGATCCATCTGAATTCCTCTTTACTTTATACACCCACTTATTACCTATTACCTTCATGTTCTCCTTCTTGGGCACTAGAGTCCATGTTTGATTTTCCTCAAGTGTGTCGATCTCTTCTTGCATTGCCTCTTTCCATTCGGTGTACCTGCTTGCATCTTCATAGCAATCGGGCTCATGATCTTCTACTACTTTGTTCATATATGCATAATGTGTTGCCATGTATGAATCATAAGTAAACCTTTGAGTTGGATACTTAACTCTAGAAGACTTCCTTTCTTCACCTTTTGGAGGAATAAACCTCCTTTGCCTTGGGAACTTGATCTCTTTCTTTGACGTGGCTTCTTTCTCCATCATGTGTCCTTCATCATCTTCAACTTCATTACCTTCTTCATCCAACTCCACCAATGTTGCTTTGCCTTTGTTGATTGATTGTGCTTCATAGCTTGATGAAGATCTCCCCCTCCATGGTGAGTTCATGCTTCAACTATCTTCATTGATGGAACACCTTGGGCCGCTTAGCTCTAGGTCGATTTGTTCTTCATCATGTCCATGCTTTTCTTCTTCATAGTCCTGCATACAACCATACTTCTTATACCAAGGGAGTAGCTCATCAAATGCTACATCCCTTGATATCCTCAAGTCCTTTTTGTTTGGGTTGAAGCACCTGTAACCTTTATGATCATTTGAATATCCTAGAAACACACACTTTTCTGCCTTTAGTTGTAGCTTGTGGCTCAATTCACTTGGCACATGTACATAACAAGTACATCCAAATATCTTCAAGTGGGAAAGATCAGGTTTCTTACCATAATAGGCTTGATATGGTGTCAAGCCATGGATCCCTGAGGTAGGAGCCCTATTCATTAGATACACGGCGGTATTTGCTGCATCACTCCAAAACATGTTAGGTACATTCATCTCATTAAGCATTGCTCTAGCGATCTCGGCAATGTATCTATTCTTTCTCTCTGCTACTCCATTTTGTTGGGGTGTGTACGTGCATGTTACTTGCCTCTTGATGCCTTGATCCATTAAAAAATCAGAAAACTCATTTGAGAAATATTCTCCCCCTCCATCGGACCTTAGCTTCTTGATATATGTACCTGTTTCCTTCTCTACCATTGCCTTGAATGCTTTGAAACATGTAAACACATCTGATTTGTTTTTGATGAAATAAACCCAAACCATCCTTGTGCAATCATCTATAAAAGTGACAAAGTACTTGTTACCTCCAATGGATTGCTCTTTCGTTGGCCCCCACACATCTGTATGTATCAACTCCAATGGATGTTGGCTTATGTAGCCACTCTTCTTGAATGGAAGTCTCGCTTGCTTCCCTAGTTGACAAGATTCACATAAATGCTTCATACCTTGTCCTTGGAAGTTGGGAAGACCTTCAACCAGCCTCTTGAATTGCATTTCCTTCATTCTTTGTATGTTGATGTGACCTATCCTCTTGTGCCACAAGTCCAACTCCGAAATCCTCTTGTTTCCATATGGGAAGTAGACATGTTGAGTAGAATGAGAATTTACCTCCAAAGTGAAGAGTCTCCCTTGCTTCTTTCCTCTTGCTATGACCTTGTAACCTTGCTTAGGGTTCTCCACAAAGCATCCACCTTTGTTGAACCTTACTTGATAGCCTCTTTCAACCATTTGCCCAACGGACACCAAGTTCTTTGTGATGGTAGGTACATGCAAGACATCCTTGAGACATCTTCCTTCCTCCTTGTCATCCAAAGCTACATCTCCAACATGGGAGATCTCATGGGCTGTATCATCACCTGTTTCTACATGTCCTTTACCTTTGGGAACATGTAGATTAGTAAACCAAGAAGCATTGCAACTCATATGGTTGCTACATCCACTATCAATATACCAAGTGTTATCTACTTTGCTTGAATTCCCATTCATGTGCATCATCAAGAGATTGTCATTTTCTGAACTTGTAGAAGCATAATTACCTTGGCCTTTGTATGAAGAACCTTGATTATAGTTCCTTTGGTTTCCTCCTTGGTAGCAATCTCTAGCATAGTGGCCAAACTTGCCACATATGTAACATCCTTCGCCATCTTGATTCCTGTTTTGTTGATGTCGTCCTCCTCTTCCTCTTGATCTTCCTCTCCCTCTTTGTGATGAGGTGCCTTGGTCATGTCCTTGATTTCTTGAGTGGCCTTGCCTTCCTCCAAACCTTCCTTTGCCCCTTCCTTGTCCTTGTCTTCCTTTGCCCCTTTGATTACCTGCATAGAAAACTTGTGCATCTTTGCTTTTAGTTGAACTTCCACCTATGTTCATTTCTTCGGTGACCATGAGAGCAACCAATTGCTCAAAATCGGGAAGATTATCCCTTACATAAACTGAAGTGGTAAAGGGTTTCCACTTCTCATCATCTCTCAAACCATTGAGAGTATAAGCCACAAGATCGTCATCGTCTACGTGGCTTCCAATGGATCCCAATGCATCTGATAACTCCTTGACCTTAAGTATCTAGTCATTTATGCTACTCCCTGAGCTCTTCCTAAGGTTGTTGAGCTCATTCTTGAGTTGGATCTTCTTTGCTTTGGTGCTTGTTGAATAAAGCCTTTCAAGTGTCTCCCATACCTTCATGCTTGAATCCAGGTCTTGGATATGGCCGATCATGCTATTGCTAATGTGTTGGGAAAGAATAAAGATAACCCTCTTGTCTCTTTCATTCCATTCCCTAAAGGCCCTTCTCTGGTCATTGGTCGGATTCTCATCCAACCTAGGTCTTGGTTCACTTCCACTAATCAACCCCCAAAGGCCCTTGCCCATAAGATAGTTGGAGACCCTAAATCTCCATGGTTGATAGTTACCTTTGTCTAGCTTTTCAATTTGAGTGTTGAAGTCTCCCATATCTAGTCTTTGATACTTGACCTAGCCCTTGGCTAATGCTCCAATGTGTGTAAAATGAAAATGAGGCTCTGAGGTTACCTCAATCCGAAGCTTTCCTTAGATGGACACCTTGTGCTCTTGCAAATTTGAGTAGAATAGCTCCCCCTTGATGTGAGCTACCTCCAAGAAGCTTTTGTTGATGCAACTCTTCAACCACCAACTCCAAGAGGTCTTCTTGCTTGTATGTGATACCTCCAAGATGCCCAAATGCTCTGATACCACTGATGGGTGAAGTATCTCAACCCCTAAGCAACGATGAAGCGCGAATGACCTCCACAGGTATCCTTTTTGACCTCTGCACACCACAAATGCTCTTACTCAGAGCTTATGAAGAGAACTCCACTGAGCTTTTGTAGACCTATAGTAGACCACCAAGGGCTTTCCAACAAAACAAATTTCACTTGAAATGGATTCTTACACAAAGAGAAACAATGTCTACAACATGAGCTAGTTGAATGCTCACAACTGCTAGTCAAGCAGAGACCTCACTTCACTCCAGCAAACCTTTCTTAGAGATTATACAGAGAATGAATCTCAAACTTGAGTCACATTTAAAGCACTCTAATAGCTACCCAATGACACCAAAATCATAGCAAATGGATACATAGAGAAGGAGAACCAGCCCTTACAACAGAGAGCACAATATTTCCAACAGAGCCTACACAAAGAGAGAGATATCAATCACACAACTTCACTAAAATGAATGTTGCTCCCAGCTTACTCAGAGAATGCGCCAGAAAATTAGTAAGCATAAAATAGACTCTTACAACTATCCAATGAGACAAGAATTACATCAAATGGATACCATATGAGGGAGAACCAATGCTAACAACTCAGGGGTAGAGAGTTGCAACACTGCCTGCGCACACACATAGATATGCCTACTAAAAGAAAACAAACAAGCAAGCAAGGGGGTTGCTTAAGCAAGGGGCTTGCTTATCACAACTCCAGCACTTAGTGCTCACTTTACATGAGCTAAAACTCCAAGAAGATGGCCCAAAAGAAGTCGGGATACATGCTCCTTTTATAGTGAGAGGTGTGCCCCTAAAATCTAGGAACTACCTTTCCAAATCAGCCTCCTAACTTGGAGGAATTAGTTGAGATGACTTGGGGAGTGGTTGAGTGACTTTTCTTGATGGAATCTCGTGGCTTTTGGCTTCCTTTGATTGTTCCACATGTCCATAAAAGATTCCCCACGAATTTTTTAGTTTGAATCTTGAATTTTAACATGTGTGTGTGTATGTGTATGTGTATGTGTGTGTGTGTGTACGTGTATGTTTATGTATATGTGTATGTGTATGTGTATTTGTATGTGTATGTGTATGTGTATGTGTATGTGTATGTGTATGTGTATGTGTATGTGTATGTGTATGTGTATGTGTATGTGTATGTGTATGTGTATGTGTATGTGTATGTGTATGCGTATGCGTATGCGTATGCGTATGCGTATGCGTATGCGTATGCGTATGCGTATGCGTATGTGTATGTGTATGTGTATGTGTATGTGTATGTGTATGTGTATGTGTATGCGTATGCGTATGCGTATGCGTATGCGTATGCGTATGTGTATGTGTATGTGTATGTGTATGTGTATGTGTATGTGTATGTGTATGTGTATGTGTATGTGTATGTGTATGTGTATGTGTATGTGTATGTGTATGTTGTGTGTGTGTACGTGTGTGTGTACGTGTGTGTGTACGTGTGTGTGTACGTGTATGTGTATGTGTGTGTGTATGTGTATGTGTATATGTATGTGTGTGTGTATGTGTATGTGTATGTGTATGTGTATGTGTATGTGTATGTGTATGTGTATGTGTATGTGTATGTGTATGTGTGTGTATGTGTATGTGTATGTGTATGTGTATGTGTATGTGTATGTGTATGTGTATGTGTATTTGTATGTGTATGTGTATGTGTATGTGTATGTGTGTAGCTCAGTGATGAGTAGCACCTCCTTTAATGTCAATCCGGGAAGACATGAGGATGGTATGAAGACCACGAGCAAGTGGAAGCACAAGTGCGTGAGTGAGAAGCACACAAGCATGCACACACATACACACACACGCGCACACACAGTAAGAACGAAGAGAGTAAGACAATGGAATCACTTCTATTGCAAGAAAGTTCTCATACAAGCTCAAACTACAAGAAGCTAACCCCTAAAATGAGCTCTCTAGCTCTATTTATAGTTTTTGACTAACTTTGGCCCTGTTCAGACCTAGTGTCCGGCCTAGTTAAAAATTAGGTTCCGGGGCTTATTTGAGGGCCCAAACGAGATCTAAAAATTATGAAAATTGGCAGGCAACTACATCTAAGGCTCCCCAAGCTTGAGGACTCCTCGGCTTGTACAAAATGGAGCTACAAAAAGGTGAAATGATATTTACAAGGGTTTGTAGTGATGAGAATCACTTTAGAATGATGTTGGGGTTTTTTGAAAAAAATGAAGGGTAGCCTCAGTGCTAGATCTGCATGTGTGTCCATACTTGCTTCTTCCCGCATCCTGTCAACAATGTGTATGTGTATGTGTATGTGTATGTGTATGTGTATGTGTATGTGTATGTGTATGTGTATGTGTATGTGTATGTGTATGTGTATGTGTATGTGTATGTGTATGTGTATGTGTATGTGTATGTGTATGTGTATGTGTATGTGTATGTGTATGGGTATGTGTATGGGTATGTGTATTTGTATGCGTATTTGTATGCGTATGCGTATGCGTATGTGTATGTGTATGTGTATGCGTATGCGTATGCGTATGGGTATGTGTATGTGTGTTGGAAGCAGCCAGAGGCACAGACGCCACGGAAGCATGTAAAGACGAAGCAGGGAGCCAGTCGGATCAATTTTCCAAACAAATATATTTCTTATTAATTCTTCAAACATTCAACAGTGATTATTATCACTAATTGTAACATATGTATCATAGAAAACCCCATTTTGTAATCCATAGCTCCATTTTGTGCAAGCCGAGGAGTCCTCGAGCTTGAGGAGCTTAGGTAGAATGCTCGTACCAATTTTCGTTATTTTTAGACTTCGTTTACCCTTCCAAATAGCATCTAGGACCTATTTTTTAACTAGGCCGGCCACTAGATGTGAAACCGGTCAAAACTAGTCTAGAAACTATAAAAAGAGCTAGAGAGCTCATTTTTGAGGTTAGCTTGTTTGAGATTAGAGTTCTTTTGAGCTTGTAAGAGTATTCTTGAGTAATAGAGATAAATTCCCACCTTCCATTGTGTCTTGCTTGTCTCTTCATTGTGTGTGTGTATGTGTGTGTGCATCTTTGTGCTTCTCACCTTCACTCTCACATCATCTCACGTTCACGATCTTCATATCACTCCTACCTCTCCCACGGATTGACATTAAGGAGGTGAAGCTTCTTAACGTGGTCCTTACCATTGTGCTAGAGCAACACCAAATTTGGCGCCGTTGCCGGGGATCGAGTCTAGGACGAATGTGTGATGGTAAGAGTATAGCAAGAAGTGGCGTTGGAAGGTAAAAATTTCAGTTTTTTGTTGTTGTTTTTACTTAGTTTTTAGTGTTTTTCACCTTCCCCATACTCCATCTTCATCATCGCATCATCATCTCCATTTCGAAAAAGATCAGAAAATTCACCATATCCACCCATTCACCTCATTTCCCCTCATTTGTGCATGCGAGAGAGCGAGAGAGAGTCTTTGCGCTTGTATGTGCTTGTGTTTTCTTGAGTTTTCTTGCAGGTACAGAGCTTTAGAGCATCAGGAAAGCTTCCAAAAGGTAAAACATGTACTTTCTGTCAGAAATTTCCGAGTGTGGCGGACCATCGCGATGGTCTGCAACTTTCGGATTTTGAGGTAGGCGACCACACCACGAGGTAGGCGATCCCTGCGCATACACGGAACCATATTTGCATTTCAAAAATTCGTTGTTTGGTGGACCATCGCGATTGGCTCGGACCATCGCGATTGTGTCGCACCATCGCGATAGGCTCACGCCATCGCGACGGCTCGGCCGAACCATCGCGACGGTTCGCTTTTTCGGACCATCGCGACGGTTCACTTGAGCCATCGCGACGGTCCACTTGGACCATCGCGATTGTTCAGCTGACCCCGGACCATCGCGATTGGCTCATGCCATCGCCACGACAGTGCCACGTGTCAAGATAGACCATCGCGACGGTTCGTTTTTTTCGGACCATCGCGACAGCCCAAAATCGGACTATCGCCATTGGCTCAAGCCATCGCATCGCGGACCATCGCGACGGTTCACTTCAGACCATCGCGACGGTTCCCCGTTGACCGTTGACTCGCGCCATCGCGATTGTCCACTTGATCGGGCCATCGCGACGGTTCACTTTTTTGGACCATCGCGACGGTCCATTTCCACGCCATCGCGATCGTTCACTTCGGGCCATCGCGACGGTTCGACCTCACGCCATCGCGATCGTTCACTTCGGGCCATCGCGACGGTTCACCTTTTCGCGCCATCGCGATTGTCCAAATTCCACGCCATCGCGACGGTTCGCTTGGACCATCGCGACGGTCCCAGACCATCGCGATTGTGCACCCCCATCGCAAATTTTGGGCTCCAATTTTTGACCAATTTTGAGGGTATTTTTTAGAAATTTTTGGACCATTAGACTCATAAGAGACCCCTTAGCCTATATTTGAAGAAAAACTTGATTGTCAGTTTTTACCCCCCAGGGCCTGAACGCGTATAACTTTTTCATCCGAAGTCCGTTTTTTGAGCTTAATAGCACGTTAGAAAGCTCGCGACGAGTACTAAATCTATTTTTAGATAAACTATTTTGAGGTTCACCTAGTTTGGGACTAGGAAGCCAGGGGGCACACATTGAAAATTTTGGGCAAAAAGGGAAGGGATTAAAAGGTGTATATGCTCAAGTGTTTGATCATCTTGTGAATTGGTCTAACATTGGAATTTTCCAGGTCTAGCAAAGGCAATCAAAGGCAAGCAAGCAAGGCAGTGAAGGCAGCAGAGCTTGGGAAGCACGGCTTCTTGGGCAACAGGACATCAGAGCAATCAGAAAAGCCGACTCGAGGTTGGAAGATTACTCAACCCCCTCAGACAATTTTTAGCTTAGGCTAAACGGTAGTTGTGGATTAACGACGATAGGAACGCCTCAAGTTCAAGATATTTAATTCTTTCAAGTTTAAGACTTAAAGTAAAGGTGTGTGTGACGAAAACCTAAAGAAACGAACCTAAGTCTGACGGAACGAGAACTCAAAGTCATCACGGAAAGTCGAATTCCTGACGCATATATTAAGACAAGAATCCAAAGAAAATTAAAAAAGAATTAAGAAAATAACAAAGAACTATTGACGATCTAAGCGTGCACTGAGTGAGCAAGGAAGAAAATTAATGAACCTTAGATCGGGCAAACATATAGGTAAGTCGGACCGAAGAAGCCTTCGATTATCAGAGGCTAGTGTCAGAACTACCACTCGATCTTGGGCTCAGCAATTGAATAGCAATTATCCCTACGAGAGCTCAGAGACTAGCGAATCAGAAATGGCATTTAGCACAGACAGACCAGAAGGAGGGTCCGATGTAGCATACCTAGAAAAACCAGAAGGACCCTATAGAACGCAACTAGAGTTTCTCCGAACCAACCGATTAGGTGCTCGCATCTATGAGGATGGTTTGCAAAGGCAAGTAGTGCAACTGCACAACCCTGATCAACCCATTGGATTGGAAAGACCAGTGGTGAAGTTTGAGAGAGACGCTTACATAGACAAAGAAGGAACCATGTACATCCTAAGTACGCAACCAAACGATACTAATGAGTTTGGCACAATTCAATTAGAGACGGAAGCAAAATTTCAAGGAAAAGAACCGTTAGAAGAACCTAGAACACCGAGAGGGAAATCCGTATTAACAAGAGTACTCATCCCAGAATGGATCCCTCAAGATAACAGGAGCACCGAGTTATTCGTAAACAAGGAGACAGATGAAGCCTTTTGGAGGTACAGAAAGGAAAACCCTGGTGAGGTAGGCATCATTACAATTTATGAATTCAAGGACCCAGATACACCTGGAAAGGTTGTATACCTGGATGAGACTTCAGAAAGAGTCTTTGTGGTGCCTGAACGCGCTAAAAACACATACACATGGAGAGGTGAATTGATATTCCCTCCATCCAGAACAAACATGAATGCAAAGGAACTTCCTCAGCCCATGGAAATCAAAGAGAAGGAAATAAAGAGAGACCGGAAGTAAGCTTTAATCACCCCATAGGGAGAGATAGAACAACCACGGACACTAATAGAGCGGAGAGACAAAGAGATCATGGAATACCAGGTGGTAGAGACGATTTTCCTCTACCTAGACCACGTGAACACGCAAGAGTATTGAGACCCACACAATTAGTAAAATCAATGAAAAATTACTTTGATGGGACAGGAGATCCCTATGACCATGTCACAGAATTCAAGCAAGTACTAAGAGCAGAACAAGTCGAGGACATGTTCACGCAATACAATGCATTTGGACTAACGTTAAAGAATACCGCTTTAACTTGGTTCCAACCTTTGCAACAAAGGCAATTCAGAGACATCCATCACTTTTTAGAGTCATTCATCACTGAATTCTCTAAAAGTGGGATTAGACACGACACGTCTTCGTTGATTCATAGCTTTAAACAAACCCCTCAGGAAACAGTAAGACTGGCAGGACGTAGGTTTAGACAATATGTTGAGCGATGTCCAATGCAAGAGCTACCCTCACAAGCTAAACAGGTATCACTGTTCCTAGATGGCTTGTTGAGCGCTAAACTACGCTCGTATGTGTACCTAAAAGAACCCAGAACGCTAGAGGAGTGTGTAAGAATATGTATAGACATCGAGGACAACCTAGGAGAGGAATTAGAACTCTCAAAGGTCTATAAGGACTCAGATTGTTCTTCTCTAGCATCCACAAAATTGTCTAATTCGATAGAGGACCTAGCAGAAAAAGTGGCCCAAAAACTAGGAGTTTCTAGCAAACAGGTGCCCAAGCTACCAACTAATGTACGTTGTTACACTTGTGGTGGAAATCATTTGGCAAATGTGTGCCCCAATGCACCTCAACCTCATGTCAACCCTAGTGGCCAATATTGCACAATTGAGAGAAGATACACGAATCATACGGCTCAGGACTGCCCATACAACAAACAAACTGTGAGACAGAACTACCCGCAAGCATACCAGCAGCCAGGTAGGTATCAAGGCCAATACAATGCTCAGCCTTATTACTATAGGCCTCCTCAGAACTACCCATACCAGGCTCAACAGAGACCTCAACCCGTCTTAGCTCAGCAGCCACCCCCACCAGCGAATGTCATCTCAGTCAAATACGCTGCTGCAGAAGAGAACCTAAGTAGGGCCTTAGTGCCTTCTTCACCCTTGATCACCGAAAGTGACCCGAACTCAAACAGTTTTGACTCTACTCATGTAACTAGTCCACCCGCTTATTACACGGAGTCACCAGAACATGTGGAGACATATCATTATGATAGTCCTCCAATGGAACCTAGCTGGGAGCCAGACTATGCAAATGTGATGTACACAAACACAAACCCAAACCCACGGCCCCAACTGAGACAACAGAGACCACAGGGCCCTAGAGGACCATGCTTTAGGTGCCAAGGAGATCATTTCATAAAGGATTATCCACATCCCCCAATAGCAAGGCAATCACAGTACTATAGCATCCAAGGCTTTTGTGCCGACTGTGGCAAAGAGCACATAATCAAAGATTGTCCTAAGAACCCAGTCAACACTACCAATGTGACACCGATCAACGTGATAGGTATTGTAAACAACGCAGATGGATCCAACCCTACATACGTGCCTATCCAAGCTATAACCAGAGCCCAGGCGCTCTTACAAAACCAACAGCTTAATCAAGAGAAAGTAGCTGGAACTAGTGAAGTCGCAGAATCTAGCAGTAAAAAGACGAAATCTTGGAAAGAGTCTAGAGAAAGAATCAAGAGAAAGTGGAGTAAAAAGATAAGTGAGCTGGAAGGAAGTTTAAGGGAATCTAGAGCCAAAATACAAGAATTGGCTTCACAAGAATTAAACCAAGAAAATCCAGCTCAAGAATCAGGATCAGTTTTAGCGGAACCCATACCGGAAGATCTAGACATGATGTTTCGTGCGTATCAGGCTAGATTAAAAGAGGGACCTCAAGTAACGGAAATGAGTAAAAACTACCCTCGAGCGGATCTAGAAATCGAGAGAACTAAACTTTGCATGAGGATGGTAGAGTTAGCACAGGCTTTGTTCGAAGCCTCTAGATATCTTAATTGGAATAACATGGCAAAACCAGAACTACACTTTCAAGGACTAATGGAGAGGCTAGAACACTTGATAGAAAGCAAAGAGAAAAAGGATCAGCCTAGGAACCCTATTGTCCCAGAGACACAGGAAAGGAATGCACCATCCCTGTCTCAGGTACCTAATACAGCAAGTCAAGATAACCTATCTTCTATACATAGGTACTCGCATGAATTTTTGAGAGAAATATAGGAAGAGAAATGGAGAAAAGAACAAGGAACTCATCCTCCTATTCAAGAAATAGACGATTTGCAGGAACAATTTCCCCAAGACATCCCCTCTATATATGATGAGGTAGAGGTGGAACAACTGAGTGAACCCACAGGATTTGAATCTAATTCTTTACAAGAATTACCTCAGTTCACAGGACCTTGGGAAGCAAAGTCTATTAGTATGAGAGCACCCACAATAATAGTGAGGAATGAAGAATCAGTGATCCCTAGGAACACGGAAGTGATCAAGAACACGAAAGTACAATGTAATCTCACTTTGGAGGAATTGTTAAAGGTAAAACCAGAATTGTGGAAGCATGTAGCAAATCAATTCCCTGAGCTAGCCACCACACCCTCTCAGATAGGGTCACATAAGAAGGTACCAGAGATACCCGTGGAAAAGATTGGAGACGTAAGCGAAGGAGAGGAAGGTAACACATATCTTCCAATAACCCATCAGGGCTACACCACGAAAGCCATCTTAGATTCAGGAGCCGGAGTAGCCATCGCTACCACCGCTTTGTGGAAACGTTGGGGTAAGCCAGCCCTCAGACCCACCAGGATGAAGCTACAAATGGCCGATGGACACATAGAAAAACCATTAGGCTTACTAGAAGGCATATCCCTCACCACTTGTGGTGTGGAATTTGAGCATACTTTTGCCATTTGTGACTTTGCGAAAAATCATGCGTATGAGATGCTATTGGGACGACCATTCATGCGTCAGTTGCAAATTGTACAAGATTGGGGAACTAATTCTTTGTACTTGCAACATTTAGGAGTGACTACTAAAGTCGATCTTAAAGACTATTCACATAGAGATGTACCCCCAATACAATGGAATACCATCCATAAGACACCAGTAGAGACGGAATCCGTGCACTCATTAGAATCAGATCCTTCTTGGTTGCATGAGGATACCCATTTATGGATGTGTAAAGTAGCCAAACAAGAGGAAGAACGATTAGAAGCCAGGACCTTAGGTGCGGAACAACATCCACGAACCCTTCAAGATCCAGCCTACGCACCTGTAGTATTCCCAGACGAAGAATTTGAACCCCATGGTTGGGCGGAAATCCTAGCAACCATGGATGTAGCCATCAATGAAGAACAATGGACACCCCACTGTGACGAGGATGGCTATGACATTTCAGTTTTCACGATAGAGCCAATCATGAGCGATGCAATTTTAGAGGAGTGTGAACCTAGCACTGATGCATTTGAGGACGCAAGCGATTTTGATTTAGAATCAATTATCATGGACCCACCCTTTGCATCAGAGGAAGAATATTTCTACGAAGTAGAGACTCACACTCAGAGACACGAAGAAATTACAAACGAGGTAAGGTTAGCCACTCAAGTGACTGATAAGAGTGAAGGCAAGAAAAGAAAGAAGAAAGAAGCCATGACAGAAAAAGAAGAATCTTTATTCGAAGTACCCGAGAACTTCAAGAAATATGAAATCGAAGATAGAAGAATCATGGTACGAATGCCCAATAGAAAGGCGAATGACGAACAAGTATATGATAACCGAGAGAAAACCAAGAAAATAATCGTTGCCATAGAAGGAGAAGAAGAAAAATGCACATACATAGGGCATGATTTGACGACTGAAGAAGAGGAGGAACTAGTTGCCCTATTGCGCGAATATAGAGATGTTTTTGCTTGGAGTTACAAAGATTTGAAGGGAATAGATCCAGATATATGTTCTCATAGAATCCCTATGACTCCAGATGCAAAACCGACAAAACAGAAACCGTACACGTATAATGATAACTACGCTGCGAAGATTAAAGAGGAGATAGATCGCTTGATAGAAGCAGGATTCATTTATGAAATTGAGCATACCGAATGGGTATCCCCCATTGTGGTTGTGCCCAAGAAGAATGGAAAATTCCGTGTGTGTATTAACCTTAAAAAAGTTAATGCCACCACGATTAGAGATAGTTATCCTCTTCCTATCACGGAACACCTATTGGAAAGAGTTGCGGGCAAGGAAGTTTACAGCTTTCTTGATGGTTTTTCAGGCTATAATCAAGTAGCCATTGCTCCAGAGGACCAACACAAGACGGCTTTTGCCACAGAATGGGGCATATTTGCATTTCGTGTAATGCCATTTGGCTTAACAAATGCACCCGCCACTTTCCAGCGACTCATGTGCCATGTTTTCAAGGAATTCTTACGCAAGAGCTTGGAAGTTTATGTCGATGACTTATGTGCACATTCAAATGTAAGACAGACACATATCCCAGAGTTAAGACAAATATTTGACAAATGTCGAGAATATCAGGTTTGTTTGAACCCAGAAAAATGCGTTTTCATGGTCAGACAAGGCAAAATTCTAGGACACATTGTGTCAAAAAATGGAATCTCTACGGATGAGGAAAAAGTGAAGGTAATTGCAGATTTACCTAGACCAACTAATATGAAAGAGGTACAGGCATTTATGGGCCATTGTGGTTATTATAGGAGATTCATACACATGTATGCAATCATAGCCAAGCCTTTGTACTCTCTTTTGACCAATTTTGAGTGGACAGATGAATGTGAAAATTCATTCAATGAACTTAAACGACGCTTGTGCTCAGCACCTATATTGACTACCCCAGATTGGAGTAAGCCATTCCATGTACATGTGGATGCATCCAATTATGCCATAGGATGCGTGTTAGCACAACCCACGAAGGAAGGTAACATAGATCTCCCCATAGCTTACGCTAGCAGACAACTGAACGCAGCAGAAAGAAATTACACCACGACGGAACGAGAAGGATTAGGGATGATCTACGCTGTAAAGAAGTTTAGGCACTACTTGTTGGCCAACAAGTTCAAGTTCTTTACAGATCATCAAGCCCTATTATATTTAGTCAACAAACCATGTAACACAGGACGATTGATACGTTGGTTTCTATTACTCATGGAGTATGATTTTGAAGTGGTAGTTAGGAAAGGAAGGACACATCTTAGAGCCGACCACCTTTCAAGATTAACCTCAAGAGAGGCTTCTCAAGGAATAGCCGATGAATTACCAGATGCATACTTGTTTAACCTTGAGATAGCACCACAATGGGCAAAGCCGATAGTCCCTATTCTGACATACGGACCCAAGAATCCTAGGATAAAGATCAGAGAAGGAGAGATTACCAAGTCTCAGAGATACCAAATAATGGCAGGAAGCATATATAAACAGGATAATCAAAAGATTCTTGCCTGTTGTGTAGATGACTCAGAACATGCGAATTGGTTGCAATTAGCACACATAGGTGCACTAAAGCAACATCATTCAAAACATCGGACATTACAGACTCTGCATAGATTAGGAGTATATTGGCCTACGATGGAAGCAGATGTCTACAAGTTGTGTAAAGAATGTCAGGTGTGTTGTGAAAGACCACCAGTAGAGCATGCGACATTATATCACGTGTCCCTCACACCAGACTGGAGTGAACCATTAGTGACATACTTGAGGACGAACACATTCCCTTAAGGAATGACCTTAGCTCGACAACGCAGTCTAGAGCAGGAAGCTCAAGACTATTCACTTATTGGCGATAATTTATACAAAAGAGGATGTGATGGATATCTAAGACAGTGCGTTCATGAAAGCGATTATCTGAGCATACTAGAGACTGCACACCAAGGTGTTGTAGGAGGTCATTTTGGACCCGATAGGATAATCAAAGCCATTCTCTTTGCAGGATTATGGTGGCCCACTCTTCACATGGATGCACATACCTATGTAAAGAGATGTGATGTGTGCCAAAGAACTCAGTTTCCTACTCGCAGAGACGAAATGCCATTGAAACCCATGATGGGCGGACGTGCATTTTCTAAGTGGGGTATAGACTTTATAGGACCCATTAACCCCCCTGCAAAAGGTACACATGCGGAATACATTATTGTTGCCACAGATTATCTGACGAAATGGGTAGAAGCAAAAGCCACAAAAAAGAATGATGCACACACGACTGCAAAATTCTTATTTGAAAATGTCTTTACAAGATATGGATTGCCTATAGAGTTAGTGAGCGATCGAGGCACTCACTTTCTAAACCAAGTCATTGAATATTTGTTACAGGATTTTATGGTGATTCACAAGAAATCTGCACCATATCGTCCTCAGGCCAATGGTCAGGCTGAAAGCACTAATAAGATATTATGTACCGTACTGACAAAACTCGTGAACAACAAACGTTGAGATTGGGACAAACAGTTACACCACGCTGTTTGGGCATATAGAGTGGCCTACAAGACCGTACTCAATGCAACTCCCTTTCAGATGGTTTTTGGTCAGAATGCAGTGCTTCCCTTGGACTTCTTGATACCGACCCTTAAGGTTGCACAGGAACATCAGTGGACCGGCCATGAATTATCAGCAAGGATAATGGACTTGGAACGATTAGGAGAAACCAGGCTAAAGGCAGCAGCAGGAATATACGCAGCGAAGAAGCGACAGAAAGCATATTTTGATGCACATGTGAAAGATAAAGGCCTAAAAGAAGGAGATCTAGTTCTAGTGTACACGCTGAAACAACACGCACGGAAGTTAGAGAAGCGAGGTTATGGACCTATGATCATTAACAGACTTTAGACTAGTGGAGCAGTACAGTTAGCCACCTTAGAAGGAGATATAATGCCTAATTACATTAGTGGCTGTAGAGTCAGATTATATCAAGAACCTCTTACTAAGGATATGCTTAGACGACTCACAGTGGCAAAGAAGCGTAAGGAGGAAGAAAATAGAATACGAGAGGAAGCTCAGGCAGAAGCCATAGAACGCATTAAGCGCATGAAGCTAAGAAGACAAGGACTAGGGAGAGAACATTATAACCATCTGGAAACATCACCCAGATATCCCATGGCCATGTGTCAAGTAAAGTCAACCACTCATCCTAGCATAGTGGACAGGAGACCATTCATTACAGTTAGGCTAGAGCACGGCAACCCTTGCCAAAAACTCAGGGCTTTAATTGACTCAGGTGCTGCGACTAGTGCGATTAGATGGTCCCACTATAAGGATTCAGGAATAGAAATGCGGCCAATTGAGGCATACCTCATAGGCCTAGGAGGCATGGAGACCCCTTGCATGGGTGAGGTGGACCTTCCTATCCTCATTAAGGATGTGACCATGACAGCGAAGCTACTAGTGTGCCATGATGACGACTTGATAGAACCCCTAATCCTTGGCCAAGATTGGCTATACGATCACTCAGTGGACCTAAATCTTAGACAAGGCTCCTTACAGATTGGAACCTTAGAGCAGAAGTGAGTGATACCGCTTGACTTTCCTAACGGCATTCCGCTTGACGGTTGTGACCCTAGACCCTATGAAGTACATGCGACGGAAGACCGGAAGATCTTTAAGCAGACCAGTCACGTGACGTCTACACCAACCCACTCGGGTTTGGTTATAGACAGTTATCAATCAGAAGGACAACAGAAGAACTTCCCTGGGACTTCCTGCAAACTAGAAGAGACAGTTACCCACCCACAAGGGCAGATGGACACAATCAGCGGGCAGATGGGCACAATTTGCGGTCAGGTGGGTTGCATCAGCGGACAAATGAGCACGACACCCTACGGTGCTCATCCTTCCAAACTTGTTGCGGACTGGCCTAGATTAAAGTTAAATAAGGCATCACTTCCTAATGGACAGGTCATGCAAGTCTTGGATCTCCCTTCTTTTCCAAAGCAGAGTGTCCATCCGACCTCTCAACCCCAGCAACAACTGAGTCAATCACGACGAAGGAACCCAGACCGACTGCAGTATCGGAGGAAACAACAAGGAAGGCAGTTCAGGCCACCCAAAGGAAGCGGCACCAGACAAATATGGGTGCCAAAAGGACAAAAAGCACCAAAGAACTCCAGCCAAGCAGAAATCGACAAAAAAAAGGCAGTACAGAAACAGAATCGATATCCACCATCCCCTCGACCTTCTTCTACAGGTCCGAGCATTCGACAAATGTGGATCGCCAAGAAGTACCTTACCCATAGACCCACGCCCACGCAGATATGGGTACCCAAACCATGTATCTTAGCTCAATCCTTAAGCCATGTAATATATACCCCTCACAAATCTTTCCATCCCCCGATACCACCACACCCGACACCACCCTTTGCCCCTCAGCAGAAACCCACCACGCACTCCAAGATCCTTAGGAAATGGATACCGAAGCGTGTCCAACCGTCTCCCCCTAACCCCGTGTCTGACAAAACTACCCCCCCGACTAACATACAACCTTGTACTAAATCACTAAACTTTAAACCTTGTATAAATTCACCCACCATCATCACACATCACTAGTAATCTCATCTCATCAAGAAATGTATGCATGATCTGAAACATTTAGGTGTCTAGAGACCTGCACTAGTGCTGCAAGAAACATTGCATCCATCACATCACAGCACTTGGCTACACGGGTTACGCATCAGTTATGGAAAGGGATTGCGGTCTCACTTTATTGGGATCATAATTAATTTCCATGCTAATGTGTTAATCTTTTGTAGCAGATCTTTCTCACTAGCGCACCAATCACCATGCAAACCGACGAAGGAACATCAAGAGCAGGCCCCAGTGTAGCGGCTGTGCCCCTCAACGTGCTACGAGCAGAATCCCACCCGACTGCTCCACCGCCGGAATTCCAAGGGTTTCCAGGGCCCATGCCTATCGATAACCCACCTATGGGCTACACCGAGAAGATACAACGGAACTCTCATTGGTTTCAGGGACTTGCAGGACCCCTTGCGGACGCGGACTTTATATTTGAATCCTCTTTGACATTTGATGACCGCACGTGGGGAAAATACCAGTTTTTCTCCAGAGAGTTCGAAGCCCTACAGAGCACCCAAGATTTAACTCACGTTTGGGCCAGAGCAAGCTTCACAGAGTATTTCAGTGATCCTCTGCCCAAACCGGACTTTTACAGGTGCTATTACTTAATCACTACTTTACTGGCCTCTGAGAATAAGGACATCCCAGGAACCTTCATTTTGCCTTCGTTAGTGGATGATCCACCTTACAAGAGATTTTACCTCTCTAAGGATTTAATCAGAGCGGCCATCAAAATTCATGGCACCCACACACCCACAGATCGAGAGAGATTAATTCCAGAACCGATGAAACGTGGGGATGTCACGAAGTGGGAGGAGATTTCGGCAATTACACCTGAGCTATCAAAGCCACTGAGGATATGCATGCAACATTTCACATTCCCAGCTCAGGACAGATTTACCATGCCCCATAAACGAATCTGGTTCGGATTGTATTTGGCATGCACGGGACCTCAAACTGCTGATCTGGCAAGCTGGATCATAGATCAAATGTATCTGGCACAACACAGATGGGAACGCAAAAAAGTGCTTAATGGATGTTGTGCACTCACTAGAATTGTGTATATGTGTTTGGCTTATGACTTGCCAATCGAGCGTGCATTAACAGGAGAAGAACTGAAGGCATTCAAAGGAACGACGAAGGAAGCCAGGAAGCCCAGCAGAACACGGGCAGGCAAGCGCATGCGAGGCACCATTCCTTGCCTTCAAGTGCCAGAGTCGCCATCACCAC
The DNA here is from genome assembly GCA_020310875.1 of Ceratopteris richardii. Classification (NCBI taxonomy): domain Eukaryota; kingdom Viridiplantae; phylum Streptophyta; class Polypodiopsida; order Polypodiales; family Pteridaceae; genus Ceratopteris; species Ceratopteris richardii. The sequence continues at coordinate 49,245,166 of CM035435.1, forward strand.
AACCCTCTCCAGAGCGACCACAGACAGAAGCTGCTCCCACTGTACAACCTATTCGCATAAGGTTGTCCAGACCAGTGGTTACGGAGGGCACCACTAGTACCGCAGCACCTCAGGCAGCTGCAACCACAGAACCCACCACCACAACAGCAGAAGCTCCCACCACTATTGGTGCGGAGGCTTTTTCTTTCCCAATACCACATATGGAAGCCGACCCAATAAACACAACATTTGATTTTGAGATGCCTGATGCATTCTCAAACGAATTCCAGTATTCAGAAGCACAACTGTTCTCCCAGGAATATGAACGCCCCAGCTACCCTACCACACCACGAGATCTGCCACAGGGACAAGCTGTGTCGAGCTCTGAAGAAGAAAGAACCGAAACAGACGACGAGGAAGGCGACGATGAAGCCAGCCAGGGCTCACATGACGGACAGACAGATGGTCAAGGCCAACAAACTGACGCACACGGCGACACCAGCACATACGAAGATGAGACTTTCGAAGCCGCAGCGTACACGCTGGCCATAAAGAAATTATATCGAACGATGGAGAAAGTCTGGGCACGGAAGAAGTTAACTGAAGAGGAGAGCCAGGCATTAATTGAACAGGAACTCATCTCCGGAGGATTCGAAGACGCATACATCAGAGGGTTCAGAGAGTTAGTCAAATCAGTAGGCTCCCATGAAGCACTCAGGTTTTTACAAAGAAAGCAACTACCACAGTTTGACCCCCGCCGAGTGCGACTACTTTCAAAACCCGGGGAGTATATTCGCGTACCAACAGGAGCTCAGTCTTCAGCACAAGCCAGGGAGGCACGCCTCGTCCCCGAAAGTTCATTGACCGCAGAACCCATCCTTGTAGATTCCCCACCACGTACCACTGTTGTACATACCACCACTATCCTCGAAATAACATCCACACCTTCCACTCCCCTCTCACCTCATCTTTCACCAACCCATCCTGTATCCCCTGCACACCCACCTGCTCCCCCCACATCCACACTAGTCCAAGGCAGCATAGCCACACCCTTCGCCTTACCCATTCATACCACCATGCCCACACCAACCCTCCGCATCCATATGTTAACCCCTTCACCCCTTCATCCTTCCCAGCGTTTCCCCCACCTCTAAGAACCCCATTCCCCTTTCTAACCCCACTAACCTTCTCACCAGTCTCACCTCCCCAACCTACCATAACCCCTATTTCCCTGTTTTACCAAGCTGCTCCAACCATCCCCCCTGTAAACTACTCTACATTTGTAAATCCCGTATTCACACCTACACAACCACCCACAATCACACCACTTTTCACAGTCACAACACTAAACACGTCCAATGACATGGACATATCACCACCCACGGCACCACCACTCACTTCACTCCCGGCACAAACATTTTTAGACACATCACAATTTTCCACGATTACCACTGCATCCACCTTCCCAACCCCATTTCCCATTCCCGCTGCATCCACTTCCACTGCATCCTCATTTAGTACTTCATTACTACTATCGCCCACCATAGACACCGCATTTCAACACATGTTCACATGCATGACACAAGTCCGCGATGAGTTTGCATCACTCGGCACCAACTATCAACAGCTGCAGAAAACGACGAATGAACTACAAACGCAGCTTAATTCGTTATCAATTGAGAACGCCTCACTGAACAGCCGATACCAAGATTTACGAGAGGCCTATCACAAATTAGAACTAGAAAGTGAGGAGAAAACAAAAGAGGCCACCGCGGATTTGGACAACCTACTTCGAGCCCAGACCGTCCGCAATGCAACGCTCACTAGAAATATGGGCTTACTACGAAGACACTTAGCTGCAGCAAAAGAGGAGAACCAGAGACTCCAAGAGCAGAATAGAGAGAACTTGGAAGCAGCACTGGACCACCCTGAACAGCCACTAAGTCCGGGCAGATTCAAAGCAACCCCATCTGAATCGATGCGGATGTTGCTGGATGATCACGTTCGATTGCTCGATGACTATGATCGTATGAACGAAGCGCACTAAAAGTTAAAGGAAGATCACAAGCTGCTACAGCTCAGAGAACCTGCAACACAACAAGTACAAGTAGCAGCAGAATTACCAGCACCTGTGGACCCTGCCCCTGAAATTTTAGAGGAACTCAACGCACTCCGGGCCCAGGTAACAAATCTTGAATCTAGAATTGCCGTCTATGAAGCACCACCAAGGCCAGACTCCCCACCTGAGCTACCAGCTGAAGAAGAAACCGTCACTATCCCGGTGGAGGAGACATTTGAAGAGGCATACGAACCGATACCCATCCCAGGCGGATGTGTCACGGCCGAAGGCCAGATGACCTATGAATTACCTACCCCCGCGTGGATGAAGACAGTTGAAGAACTCGGAACGACACATTCGGCCAGAGTAGAGGCACAGCTACATGCCATGGCCATGATTGAGGAGAGAATTTTACAGTCACCATTCTTTGCTGAATTGGCCCCGCGACGATACATATCTGGGCATGAGCTCCAATATAAACCGTACTTCATGTTAATGGCCGAATACCAGTTAGCCATAGAGAAAGAAACAGGTATGAAACCAACGCATGCCACTCAATTCGAGCCAGAGGACTTGCCACCACGGGCGCAGAGAGGTGAAATCCTTCAACCAGACTGGCGCAAAGATTTATTGCAAAACTATCCAGAGATGATGAGCACGTGGGTAAAAGCGCCGTTGCACTTAAAATCTAACCCGTGCTGGGGACCAGTACCACGACGCCGCTCTTGGACTGCATTCGCTATTAAAGTACAAAATAATAAGCAGTGCCAAGACTGGTTGAACTATCCCTATTTCAAGCCACCAATCGAGTTACCCACAGTAGGCTACATGATGGCGACGATCCGCCACTGGCTCCCTAGGTTAAAGCACATGGATGATATTGCCGCGCACATGACTGTCAAAATCTTTGACATGATGCAGATGATCTTTAAAGTCTTCCGACGCGTCAAGGCCCCCCATGTAAACACCCCGGGCTTTGAGCATGGCAACTTTGATTTAGTCTATGATATGAGCACAACACCATCGCTACGGGTGTGTTATGCCTGGCACTGCAGGATCAAATACCTACCGGCATGCTACAAACAGACATTCGAAGAAATGTTCACCACCGGCTTTTGGGAGTACCATTCAGAGGTATTTATAAGCAGGCCCACACATTTACTGCAATTATTCGCCTGTGAACGAATGGTGTACTCCACACATTACCAGCTCCCACCACCAGACGAGCCGCAACCTATTGACTGGGAGAAACTCGAGGCTGACCTGGCCCGAGGCATTCGTACCTCAGAACACACCCTCGCTCAAGACCTCCTACAGAACTACATCCGGCAGACCTCACAACAAGGTTCTGTCAGGGATGACAGAAGCGAGAGGGAGGGGGGTGTTGGAAGCAGCCAGAGGCACAGACGCCACGGAAGCATCTAAAGACGAAGCAGGGAGCCAGTCGGATCAATTTTCCAAACAAATATATTTCTTATTAATTCTTCAAACATTCAACAGTGATTATTATCACTAATTGTAACATATGTATCATAGAAAACCCCATTTTGTAATCCATAGCTCCATTTTGTGCAAGCCGAGGAGTCCTCGAGCTTGAGGAGCTTAGGTAGAATGCTCGTACCAATTTTCGTTATTTTTAGACTTCGTTTACCCTTCCAAATAGCATCTAGGACCTATTTTTTAACTAGGCCGGCCACTAGATGTGAAACCGGTCAAAACTAGTCTAGAAACTATAAAAAGAGCTAGAGAGCTCATTTTTTAGGTTAGCTTGTTTGAGATTAGAGTTCTTTTGAGCTTGTAAGAGTATTCTTGAGTAATAGAGATAAATTCCCACCTTCCATTGTGTCTTGCTTGTCTCTTCATTGTGTGTGTGTATGTGTGTGTGCATCTTTGTGCTTCTCACCTTCACTCTCACATTAGTTCACGTTCACGATCTTCATATCACTCCTACCTCTCCCACGGATTGACATTAAGGAGGTGAAGCTTCTTAACGTGGTCCTTACCATTGTGCTAGAGCGACAATGTGTATGTGTATGTGTATGTGTATGTGTATGTGTATGTGTATGTGTATGTGTATGTGTATGTGTATGTGTATGTGTATGTGTATGTGTATGTGTATGTGTATGTGTATGTGTATGTGTATGTGTATGTGTATGTGTATGTGTATGTGTATGTGTATGTGTATGTGTATGTGTATGTGTATGTGTATGTGTATGTGTATGTGTATGTGTATGTGTATGTGTATGTGTATGTGTATGTGTATGTGTATGTGTATGTGTATGTGTATGTGTATGTGTATGTGTATGTGTATGTGTATGTGTATGTGTATGTGTATGTGTATGTGTATGTGTATGGTATGTGTATGTGTATGTGTATGTGTATGTGTATGTGTATGTGTATGTGTATGTGTATGTGTATGTGTATGTGTATGTGTATGTGTATGTGTATGTGTATGTGTATGTGTATGTGTATGTGTATGTGTATGTGTATGTGTATGTGTATGTGTATGTGTATGTGTATGTGTATGTGTATGTGTGTGTATGTGTATGCGTATGTGTATGTGTATGTGTATGTGTATGTGTATTTGTATGCGTATGTGTATGTGTGTGTATGTGTATGTGTATGTGTATGTGTATGTGTATGTGTATGTGTATGTGTATGTGTATGTGTATGTGTATGTGTATGTGTATGTGTATGTGTATGTGTATGTGTATGTGTATGTGTATGTGTATGTGTATGTGTATGTGTATGTGTATGTGTATGTGTATGTGTATGTGTATGTGTATGTGTATGTGTATCTGTATCTGTGTATGTGTATGTGTATGTGTATGTGTATGTGTATGTGTATGTGTATGTGTATGTGTATGTGTATGTGTATGTGTATGTGTATGTGTATGTGTATGTGTATGTGTATGTGTATGTGTATGTGTATGTGTATGTGTATGTGTATGTGTATGTGTATGTGTATGTGTATGTGTATGTGTATGTGTATGTGTATGTGTATGTGTATGTGTATGTGTATGTGTATGTGTATGTGTATGTGTATGTGTATGTGTATGTGTATGTGTATGTGTATGTGTATGTGTAGTGTAGGTGTACGTGTATGTGTATGTGTATGTGTAGGTGTATGTGTATGTGTATGTGTATGTGTATGTGTATGTGTATGTGTATGTGTATGTGTATGTGTATGTGTATGTGTATGTGTATGTGTATGTGTATGTGTATGTGTATGTGTATGTGTATGTGTATGTGTATGTGTATGTGTATGTGTATGTGTATGTGTATGTGTATGTGTATGTGTATGTGTATGTGTATGTGTATGTGTATGTGTATGTGTATGTGTATGTGTATGTGTATGTTGTATGTGTATGTGTATGTGTATGTGTGTGTGTATGTGTATGTGAATGTGTATGTGTATGTGTATGTGTGTGTGTGTACGTGTATGTTTATGTATATGTGTATGTGTATGTGTATGTGTATTTGTATGTGTATGTGTATTTGTATGTGTATGTGTATCTGTATGTGTATGTGTATGTGTATGTGTATGTGTATGTGTATGTGTATGTGTATGTGTATGTGTATGTGTATGTGTATGTGTATGTGTATGTGTATGTGTATGTGTATGTGTATGTGTATGTGTATGTGTATGTGTATGTGTATGTGTATGTGTATGTGTATGTGTATGTGTATGTGTATGTGTATGTGTATGTGTATGTGTATGTGTGTGTGTGTGTATGTGTATGTGTATGTGTATGTGTATGTGTATGTGTATGTATATGTGTATGTGTGTGTGTATGTGTAGTGTATGTGTATGTGTATGTGTATGTGTATGTGTATGTGTATGTGTATGTGTATGTGTATGTGTATGTGTATGTGTATGTGTATGTGTATGTGTATGTGTATGTGTATGTGTATGTGTATGTGTATGTGTATGTGTATGTGTATGTGTATGTGTATGTGTATGTGTATGTGTATGTGTATGTGTATGTGTATGTGTATGTGTATGTGTATGTGTATGTGTATGTGTATGTGTATGTGTATGTGTATGTGTATGTGTATGTGTATGTGTATGTGTATGTGTATGTGTATGTGTATGTGTATGTGTATGTGTATGTGTATGTGTATGTGTATGTGTATGTGTATGTGTATGTGTATGTGTATGTGTATGTGTATGTGTATGTGTATGTGTATGTGTATGTGTATGTGTATGTGTATGTGTATGTGTATGTGTATGTGTATGTGTATGTGTATGTGTATGTGTATGTGTATGTGTATGTGTATGTGTATGTGTATGTGTATGTGTATGTGTATGTGTATGTGTATGTGTATGTGTATGTGTATGTGTATGTGTATGTGTATGTGTATGTGTATGTGTATGTGTATGTGTATGTGTATGTGTATGTGTATGTGTATGTGTATGTGTATGTGTATGTGTATGTGTATGTGTATGTGTATGTGTATGTGTATGTGTATGTGTATGTGTATGTGTATGTGTATGTGTATGTGTATGTGTATGTGTATGTGTATGTGTATGTGTATGTGTATGTGTATGTGTATGTGTATGTGTATGTGTATGTGTATGTGTATGTGTATGTGTATGTGTATGTGTATGTGTATGTGTATGTGTATGTGTATGTGTATGTGTATGTGTATGTGTATGTGTATGTGTATGTGTATGTGTATGTGTATGTGTATGTGTATGTGTATGTGTATGTGTATGTGTATGTGTATGTGTATGTGTATGTGTATGTGTATGTGTATGTGTATGTGTATGTGTATGTGTATGTGTATGTGTATGTGTATGTGTATGTGTATGTGTATGTGTATGTGTATGTGTATGTGTATGTGTATGTGTATGTGTATGTGTATGTGTATGTGTATGTGTATGTGTATGTGTATGTGTAGGTGTATGTGTATGTGTATGTGTATGTGTATGTGTATGTGTACTGTGTATGTGTACGTGTATGTGTATGTGTATGTGTATGTGTATGTGTATGTGTATGTGTATGTGTATGTGTATGTGTATGTGTATGTGTATGTGTATGTGTATGTGTATGTGTATGTGTATGTGTATGTGTATGTGTATGTGTATGTGTATGTGTATGTGTATGTGTATGTGTATGTGTATGTGTATGTGTGTGTGTATGTGTATGTGTAATGTGTATGTGTATGTGTATGTGTGTGTGTGTACGTGTATGTTTATGTATATGTGTATGTGTATGTGTATGTGTATTTGTATGTGTATGTGTATGTGTATGTGTATGTGTATGTGTATGTGTATGTGTATGTGTATGTGTATGTGTATGTGTATGTGTATGTGTATGTGTATGTGTATGTGTATGTGTATGTGTATGTGTATGTGTATGTGTATGTGTATGTGTATGTGTATGTGTATGTGTATGTGTATGTGTATGTGTATGTGTGTGTGTGTATGTGTATGTGTATGTGTATGTGTATGTGTATGTGTATGTATATGTGTATGTGTGTGTGTACGTGTAGGTGTACGTGTAGGTGTATGTGTATGTGTATGTGTATGTGTATGTGTATGTGTATGTGTATGTGTATGTGTATGTGTATGTGTATGTGTATGTGTATGTGTATGTGTATGTGTATGTGTATGTGTATGTATGGTATGTGTATGTGTATGTGTATGTGTATGTGTATGTGTATGTGTATGTGTATGTGTATGTGTATGTGTATGTGTATGTGTATGTGTATGTGTATGTGTATGTGTATGTGTATGTGTATGTGTATGTGTATGTGTATGTGTATGTGTATGTGTATGTGTATGTGTATGTGTATGTGTATGTGTATGTGTATGTGTATGTGTATGTGTATGTGTATGTGTATGTGTATTATGTGTATGTGTATGTGTATGTGTATGTGTATGTGTATGTGCATGTGTATGTGTATGTGTATGTGTATGTGTATGTGTATGTGTATGTGTATGTGTATGTGCATGTGCATGTGCATGTGTATGTGTATGTGTATGTGTATGTGTATGTGTATGTGTATGTGTATGTGTATGTGTATGTGTATGTGTATGTGTATGTGTATGTGTATGTGCATGTGTATGTGTATGTGTATGTGTATGTTTATGTGTATGTGTATGTGTATGTGTATGTGTATGTGTATGTGTATGTGTATGTGTATGTGTATGTGTATGTGTATGTGTATGTGTATGTGTATGTGTATGTGTATGTGTATGTGTATGTGTATGTGTATGTGTATGTGTATGTGTATGTGTATGTGTATGTGTATTGATGGGGGAAGTATCTCAACCCCTAAGCAATGATGAAGCGCGAATGACCTCCATAGGTATCCTTCTTTGACCTCTGCACACCAAAAATGCTCTTACTCAGAGCTTGTGCAGAGAACTCCAGTGAGCTTTTGTAGACCTGTAGTAGACACCAAGGGCTTTCCAACAAAACAAATTTCACTTGAAATGGATGCTTACACAAAGAGAAACAATGTCTACAACATGAGCTAGTTGAATGCTCACAACTGCTAGTCAAGCAGAGACCTCACTTCACTCCAGCAAACGTTTCTCAGAGATTATACAAAGAATGAATCTCAAACTTGCGTCAACTTTAGAGCACTTTAATAGCTACCCAATGACACCAAAATCATAGCAAATGGATACATAGAGAAGGAGAACCAGCCCTTACAAGAGAGAGCAAAATATTTCCAACAGAGCCTACACAAAGAGAGAGATATCAATCACACAACTTCACTAAAATGAATGTTGCTCCCAGCTTACTCAGAGAATGCTCCAGAGAATTGGTGAGCATAAAATAGACTCTTAGAGCTATCCAATGAGACAAGAATTACATCAAATGGATACCATATGAGGGAGAACCAATGCTAACAACTCAGGGGTAGAGAGTTGCAACACTGCCTGCGCACACACATAGATATGCCTACTAAAAGAAAACAAACAAGCAAGCAAGGGGGTTGCTTAAGCAAGGGGCTTGCTTATCACAACTCCAGCACTTAGTGCTCACTTTACATGAGCTAAAACTCCAAGAAGATGGCCCAAAAGAAGTCGGGATACATGCTCCTTTTATAGTGAGAGGTGTGCCCCTAAAATCTAGGAACTACCTTTCCAAATCAGCCTCCTAACTTGGAGGAATTAGTTGAGATGACTTGGGGAGTGGTTGAGTGATTTTTCCTGGTGGAATCTCGTGGCTTTTGGCTTCCTTTGATTGCTCCACATGTCCATAAAAGATTGCCCACGAATTTTTAGCTTGAAGCTTGACTTTTAACACTCCCCCTCAAGCTTCAATTCTTCATCCTCATCCAAGCTCCTTCATGTTGATGCATTGCTTGAATATTGAAATCTTCATTCCATCCAAAGCCTTTGTAAACATGTCCGCAACTTGGTCCTTGGTACCAATATGATGTACTGAAACTTCCTTGGATATCACCTTTTCCCTTATGAAGTGATAGTGCACTTCAATATGTTTGGTTCTAGCATGATAGACAGGGTTCGATGCTAGATGAATGCTACTCATGTTGTCACAAGAAATTGGATATGTGTCAACCTGCAAATTAATCTCCATAAATAACTTCTTAATCCACATTAGCTCACATGTGACTTGAGCCAAAGCTCTATACTCAGCCTTGGTGGAAGATAATACCACCGTGCGTTGCTTCTTTGAAATCCATGAGATGATCTTGCTACCTAGCATGACTAGGTAACCACTTGTACTCCTATCTTCCTTCGAACCGGCCCAATCGGCATCGGAATAAGCTTTGACTTGCATATCATCATCAAATGAGTAGAACAATCCTTCATTTATAGTGGCTTTGAGATATCGCAACATTCTTCTTGTAGCTTGCAAGTGTGTAGTCCTTGGACTATGCATAAACTGTGATAACACTCCAACTCCATATGCTATGTCGGGCCTGGTTATTGTGGCATATTTGAAAGAGCCTACAATAGATCGATACAAAGTTACATCCTCTAATGGCTCTCCATCAATGGAGCTTAGCTTTACATTAACTTCCATGGGATTTGAAATAGGCTTGCAATGTAGCATCCCAAACCTCTCAAGTAGGTCTAGAATATACTTCCTTTGTATGAGCATAATACCTTCTTCTTTGTATACAACTTCAATGCCAAGAAAATACCTAAGATCTCCAAGATCAGAGATCCTAAACTCCTTTCTAAGCTTTGCCTTGATCTCCTCAATGCCCTTTGTATCATTACCTGTAATGATAAGATCATCTACATACACACACATGTAGACCACAAGTTCTCCTCTTTGTTTGATGAAGAGAGATGGATCCGCCTTGCATTGATTGTAACCATATTTGATCAAATAGTCCACCAATCTTTGGTTCCAAGCCCTTGGAGCTTGCTTTAGGCCATAAAGTGCCTTCTTCAACCTACAAACATGATGTGGAAACTCTTTATGAACAAAACCTAGTGGTTGCTCCATGTATACCTCTTCTTCCAAGTCTCCATTGAGAAAGGCATTCTTGATATCCAATTGGAAGAGCTTCCATCCTTTGCTAGCAGCCATTGCAATGAGTGTCCTAATGGTGCTCATCTTTGCCACGAGGCTGAATGTCTCTTCAAAGTCCACTCCATAGGTTTGTGCAAAACCCTTGGCCACCAATCTTGCTTTGAACCTAGAAATAGATCCATCTGAATTCCTCTTTACTTTGTACACTCACTTATTACCTATTACCTTCATGTTCTCCTTCTTGGGCACTAGAGTCCATGTTTGATTTTCCTCAAGTGCGTCGATCTCTTCTTGCATTGCCTCTTTCCATTCGGTGTACCTGCTTGCATCTTCATAGCAATCGGGCTCATGATCTTCTACTACTTTGTTCATATATGCATAATGTGTTGCCATGTATGAATCATAAGTAAACCTTTGAGTTGGATACTTAACTCTAGAAGACTTCCTTTCTTCACCTTTTGAAGGAATAAACCTCCTTTGCCTTGGGAACTTGATCTCTTTCTTTGACGTGGCTTCTTTCTCCATCATGTGTCCTTCATCATCTTCAACTTCATTACCTTCTTCATCCAACTCCACCAATGTTGCTTTGCCTTTGTTGATTGATTGTGCTTCATAGCTTGATGAAGATCTCCCCCTCCATGGTGAGTTCATGCTTGAACTATCTTCATTGATGGAACACCTTGGGCCGCTTAGCTCTAGGTCGATTTGTTCTTCATCATGTCCATGCTTTTCTTCTTCATAGTCTTGCATACAATCATACTTCTTATACCAAGGGAGTAGCTCATCAAATGCTACATCCCTTGATATCCTCAAGTCCTTTGTGTTTGGGTTGAAGCACCTGTAACCTTTATGATCATTTGAATATCCTAGAAACACACACTTTTCTGCCTTTGGTTGTAGCTTGTGCCTCAATTCACTTGGCACATGTACATAACAAGTACATCCAAATATCTTCAAGTGGGAAAGATCAGGTTTCTTACCATAATAGGCTTGATATGGTGTCAAGCAATGGATCCCTGAGGTAGGAGCCCTATTCATTAGATACGCGGCGGTATTTGCTGCATCACTCCAAAACATGTTAGGTACATTCATCTCATTAAGCATTGCTCTAGCGATCTCGGCAATGTATCTATTCTTTCTCTCTGCTACTCCATTTTGTTGGGGTGTGTACGTGCATGTTACTTGCCTCTTGATGCCTTGATCCATTAAAAAATCAGAAAACTCATTTGAGAAATATTCTCCCCCTCCATCAGACCTTAGCTTCTTGATATATGTACCTGTTTCCTTCTCTACCATTGCCTTGAATGCTTTGAAACATGTAAACACATCTGATTTGTTTTTGAGGAAATAAACCCAAACCATCCTTGTGCAATCATCTATAAAAGTGACAAAGTACTTGTTACCTCCAATGGATTGCTCTTTCGTTGGCCCCCACACATCTGTATGTATCAACTCCAATGGATGTTGGCTTATGTAGCCACTCTTCTTGAATGGAAGTCTCACTTGCTTCCCTAGTTGACAAGATTCACATAAATGCTTCATACCTTGTCCTTGGAAGTTGGAAAGACCTTCAACCAGCCTCTTGAATTGCATTTCCTTCATTCTTTGTATGTTGATGTGACCTATCCTCTTGTGCCACAAGTCCAACTCCGAAATCCTCTTGTTTCCATATGTGAAGTAGACATGTTGAGTAGAATGAGAATTTACCTCCAAAGTGAAGAGTCTCCCTTGCTTCTTTCCTCTTGCTATGACCTTGTAACCTTGCTTAGGGTTCTCCACAAAGCATCCACCTTTGTTGAACCTTACTTGATAGCCTCTTTCAACCATTTGCCCAACGGACACCAAGTTCTTTGTGATGGTAGGTACATGCAAGACATCCTTGAGACATCTTCCTTCCTCCTTGTCATCCAAAGCTACATCTCCAACATGGGAGATCTCATGGGCTGTATCATCACCTGTTTCTACATGTCCTTTACCTTTGGGAACATGTAGATTAGTAAACCAAGAAGCATTGCAACTCATATGGTTGCTACATCCACTATCAATATACCAAGTGTTATCTACTTTGCTTGAATTCCCATTCATGTGCATCATCAAGAGATTGTCATTTTCTGAACTTGTAGAAGCATAATTACCTTGGCCTTTGTATGAAGAACCTTGATTATAGTTCCTTTGGTTTCCTCCTTGGTAGCAATCTCTAGCATAGTGGCCAAACTTGCCACATATGTAACATCCTTCGCCATCTTGATTCCTGTTTTGTTGATGTCGTCCTCCTCTTCCTCCTGAACTTCCTCTCCCTCTTTGTGATGAGGTGCCTTGGTCATGTCCTTGATTTCTTGAGTGGCCTTGCCTTCCTCCAAACCTTCCTTTGCCCCTTCCTTGTCCTTGTCTTCCTTTGCCCCTTTGATTACCTGCATAGAAAACTTGTGCATCTTTGCTTTTAGTTGAACTTCCACCTATGTTCATTTCTTCGGTGACCATGAGAGCAACCAATTGCTCAAAATCGGGAAGATTATCCCTTACATAAACTGAAGTGGTAAAGGGTTTCCACTTCTCATCATTTCTCAAACCATTGAGAGTATAAGCCACAAGATCGTCATCGTCTACGTGGCTTCCAATGGATCCCAATGCATCTGATAACTCCTTGACCTTAAGTATCTAGTCATTTATGCTACTCCCTGAGCTCTTCCTAAGGTTGTTGAGCTCATTCTTGAGTTGGATCTTCCTTGCTTTGGTGCTTGTTGAATAAAGTCTTTCAAGTGTCTCCCATACCTTCATGCTTGAATCCAGGTCTTGGATATGGCCGATCATGCTATTGCTAATGTGTTGGGAAAGAATAAAGATAACCCTCTTGTCTCTTTCATTCCATTCCCTAAAGGCCCTTCTCTGGTCATTGGTCGGATTCTCATCCAACCTAGGTCTTGGTTCACTTCCACTAATCAACCCCCAAAGGCCCTTGCCCATAAGATAGTTGGAGACCCTAAATCTCCATGGTTGATAGTTACCTTTGTCTAGATTTTCAATTTGAGTGTTGAAGTCTCCCATATCTAGTCTTTGATACTTGACCTAGCCCTTGGCTAATGCTCCAATGTGTGTAAAATGAAAATGAGGCTCTGAGGTTACCTCAATCCAAAGCTTTCCTTAGATGGACACCTTCTGCTCTTGCAAATTTGAGTAGAATAGCTCCCCCTTGATGTGAGCTACCTCCAAGAAGCTTTTGTTGATGCAACTCTTCAACCACCAACTCCAAGAGGTCTTCTTGCTTGTATGTGATACCTCTAAGATGCCCAAATGCTCTGATACCACTGATGGGGGAAGTATCTCAACCCCTAAGCAACGATGAAGCGCGAATGACCTCCACAGGTATCCTTCTTTGACCTTTGCACACCAAAAATGCTCTTACTCAGAGCTTATGCAGAGAACTCCAGTGAGCTTTTGTAGACCTGTAGTAGACACCAAGGGCTTTCCAACAAAACAAATTTCACTTGAAATGGATGCTCACACAAAGAGAAACAATGTCTACAACATGAGCTAGTTGAATGCTCACAACTGCTAGTCAAGCAGAGACCTCACTCTAGCAAACTTTTCTCAGAGATTATACAGAGAATGAATCTCAAACTTGAGTCAACTTTAGAGCACTCTAATAGCTACCCAGCAAACTTTTCTCAGAGATTATACAGAGAATGAATCTCAAACTTGAGTCAACTTTAGAGCACTGTAATAGCTACCCAATGACACCAAAATCATAGCGAATGGATACATAGAGAAGGAGAACCAGCCCTTACAACAGAGAGCACAATATTTCCAACAGAGCCTACACAAAGAGAGAGATATCAATCACACAACTTCACTAAAATGAATGTTGCTCCCAGCTTACTCAAAGAATGCTCCAGAGAATTGCTAAGCATAAAATAGACTCTTATAGCTATCCAATGAGACAAGAATTACATCAAATGGATACCATATGAGGGAGAACCAATGCTAACAACTCAGGGGTAGAGAGTTGCAACACTGCCTGCGCACACACATAGATATGCCTACTAAAAGAAAACAAACAAGCAAGCAAGGGGCTTGCTTATTGTTAAAAGTCAAGCTTCAAGCTAAAAATTCGTGGGGAATCTTTTATGGACATGTGGAGCAATCAAAGGAAGCCAAAAGCCACGAGATTCCATCAAGAAAAGTCACTCAACCACTCCCCAAGTCATCTCAACTAATTCCTCCAAGTTAGGAGGCTGATTTGGAAAGGTAGTTCCTAGATTTTAGGGGCACACCTCTCACTATAAAAGGAGCATGTATCCCGACTTCTTTTGGGCCATCTTCTTGGAGTTTTAGCTCATGTAAAGAGAGCACTAAGTGCTGGAGTTGTGATAAGCAAGCCCCTTGCTTAAGCAACCCCCTTGCTTGCTTGTTTGTTTTCTTTTAGTAGGCATATCTATGTGTGTGCGCAGGCAGTGTTGCAACTCTCTACCCCTGAGTTGTTAGCATTGGTTCTCCCTCATATGGTATCCATTTGATGTAATTCTTGTCTCATTGGATAGCTATAATTATGCTTACCAATTCTCTGGAGCATTCTCTGAGTAAGCTGGGAGCAACATTCATTTTAGTGAAGTTGTGTGATTGATATCTCTCTCTTTGTGTAGGCTCTGTTGGAAATATTTTGCTCTCTGTTGTAAGGGCTGGTTCTCCTTCTCTATGTATCCATTTGCTATGATTTTGGTGTCATTGGGTAGCTATTAGAGTCCTCTAAAGTTGACATAAGTTTGAGATTCATTCCCTGTATAATCTCTGAGGAAAGTTTGCTGGAGTGAAGTGAGGTCTCTGCTTGACTAGCAGTTGTGAGCATTCAACTAGCTCATGTTGTAGACATTGTTTCTCTTTGTGTAAGCATCCATTTCAAGTGAAATTTGTTTTGTTGGAAAGCCCTTGGTGTCTACTACAGGTCTACAAAAGCTCACTGGAGTTCTCTGCATAAGCTCTGAGTAAGAGCATTTTTGGTGTGCAGAGGTCAAAGAAGGATACCTGTGGAGGTCATTCGCGCTTCATCGTTGCTTAGGGGTTGAGATACTTCCCCCATCAGTGGTATCAGAGCATTTGGGCATCTTGGAGGTATCACATACAAGAAAGAAGACCTCTTGGAGTTGGTGGTTGAAGAGTTGCATCAACAAAAGCTTCTTGGAGGTAGCTCACATCAAGGGGGAGCTATTCTACTCAAATTTGCAAGAGCACAAGGTGTCCATCTAAGGAAAGCTTTGGATTGAGGTAACCTCAGAGCCTCATTTTCATTTTACACACATTGGAGCATTAGCCAAGGGCTAGGTCAAGTATCAAAGACTAGATATGGGAGACTTCAACACTCAAATTGAAAAGCTAGACAAAGGTAACTATCAACCATGGAGATTTAGGGTCTCCAACTATCTTATGGGCAAGGGCCTTTGGGGGTTGATTAGTGGAAGTGAACCAAGACCTAGGTTGGATGAGAATCCAACCAATGACCAGAGAAGGGCCTTTAGGGAATGGAATGAAAGAGACAAGAGGGTTATCTTTATTCTTTCCCAACACATTAGCAATAGCATGATCGGCCATATCCAAGACCTGGATTCAAGCATGAAGGTATGGGAGACACTTGAAAGGCTTTATTCAACAAGCACCAAAGCAAGGAAGATCCAACTCAAGAATGAGCTCAACAACCTTAGGAAGAGCTCAGGGAGTAGCATAAATGACTACATACTTAAGGTCAAGGAGTTATCAGATGCATTGGGATCCATTGGAAGCCACGTAGACGATGACGATCTTGTGGCTTATACTCTCAATGGTTTGAGAGATGATGAGAAGTGGAAACCCTTTACCACTTCAGTTTATGTAAGGGATAATCTTCCCGATTTTGAGCAATTGGTTGCTCTCATGGTCACCGAAGAAATGAACATAGGTGGAAGTTCAACTAAAAGCAAAGATGCACAAGTTTTCTATGCAGGTAATCAAAGGGGCAAAGGAAGACAAGGACAAGGAAGGGGCAAAGGAAGGTTTGGAGGAAGGCAAGGCCACTCAAGAAATCAAGGACATGACCAAGGCACCTCATCACAAAGAGGGAGAGGAAGATCAAGAGGAAGAGGAGGACGACATCAACAAAACAGGAATCAAGATGGCGAAGGATGTTACATATGTGGCAAGTTTGGCCACTATGCTAGAGATTGCTACCAAGGAGGAAACCAAAGGAACTATAATCAAGGTTCTTCATACAAAGGCCAAGGTAATTATGCTTCTACAAGTTCAGAAAATGACAATCTCTTGATGATGCACATGAATGGGAATTCAAGCAAAGTAGATAACACTTGGTATATTGATAGTGGATGTAGCAACCATATGAGTTGCAATGCTTCTTGGTTTACTAATCTACATGTTCCCAAAGGTAAAGGACATGTAGAAACAGGTGATGATACAGCCCATGAGATCTCCCATGTTGGAGATGTAGCTTTGGATGACAAGGAGGAAGGAAGATGTCTCAAGGATGTCTTGCATGTACCTACCATCACAAAGAACTTGGTGTCCGTTGGGCAAATGGTTGAAAGAGGCTATCAAGTAAGGTTCAACAAAGGTGGATGCTTTGTGGAGAACCCTAAGCAAGGTTACAAGGTCATAGCAAGAGGAAAGAAGCAAGGGAGACTCTTCACTTTGGAGGTAAATTCTCATTCTACTCAACATGTCTACTTCACATATGGAAACAAGAGGATTTCGGAGTTGGACTTGTGGCACAAGAGGATAGGTCACATCAACATACAAAGAATGAAGGAAATGCAATTCAAGAGGCTGGTTGAAGGTCTTCCCAACTTCCAAGGACAAGGTATGAAGCATTTATGTGAATCTTGTCAACTAGGGAAGCAAGCGAGACTTCCATTCAAGAAGAGTGGCTACATAAGCCAACATCCATTGGAGTTGATACATACAGATGTGTGGGGGCCAACGAAAGAGCAATCCATTGGAGGTAACAAGTACTTTGTCACTTTTATAGATGATTGCACAAGGATGGTTTGGGTTTATTTCATCAAAAACAAATCAGATGTGTTTACATGTTTCAAAGCATTCAAGGCAATGGTAGAGAAGGAAACAGGTACATATATCAAGAAGCTAAGGTCCGATGGAGGGGGAGAATATTTCTCAAATGAGTTTTCTGATTTTTTAATGGATCAAGGCATCAAGAGGCAAGTAACATGCAGGTACACACCCCAACAAAATGGAGTAGCAGAGAGAAAGAATAGATACATTGCCGAGATCGCTAGAGCAATGCTTAATGAGATGAATGTACCTAACATGTTTTGGAGTGATGCAGCAAATACCGCCGTGTATCTAATGAATAGGGCTCCTACCTCAGGGATCCATGGCTTGACACCATATCAAGCCTATTATGGTAAGAAACCTGATCTTTCCCACTTGAAGATATTTGGATGTACTTGTTATGTACATGTGCCAAGTGAATTGAGGCACAAGCTACAACCAAAGGCAGAAAAGTGTGTGTTTCTAGGATATTCAAATGATCATAAAGGTTACAGGTGCTTCAACCCAAATACAAAGGACTTGAGGATATCAAGGGATGTAGCATTTGATGAGCTACTCCCTTGGTATAAGAAGTATGATTGTATGCAGGACTATGAAGAAGAAAAGCATGGACATGATGAAGAACAAATCGACCTAGAGCTAAGCGGCCCAGGGTGTTCCATCAATGAAGATAGTTCAAGCATGAACTCACCATGGAGGGGGAGATCTTCATCAAGCTATGAAGCACAATCAATCAACAAAGGCAAAGCAACATTGGTGGAGTTGGATGAAGAAGGTAATGAAGTTGAAGATGATGAAGGACACATGATGGAGAAAGAAGCCACGTCAAAGAAAGAGATCAAGTTCCCAAGGCAAAGGAGGTTTATTCCTCCAAAAGGTGAAGAAAGGAAGTCTTCTAGAGTTAAGTATCCAACTCAAAGGTTTACTTATGATTCATACATGGCAACACATTATGCATATATGAACAAAGTAGTAGAAGATCATGAGCCCGATTGCTATGAAGATGCAAGCAGGTACACAGAATGGAAAGAGGCAATGCAAGAAGAGATCGACGCACTTGAGGAAAATCAAACATGGACTCTAGTGCCCAAGAAGGAGAACATGAAGGTAATAGGTAATAAGTGGGTGTATAAAGTAAAGAGGAATTCAGATGGATCTATTTCTAGGTTCAAAGCAAGATTGGTGGCTAAGGGTTTTGCACAAACCTATGGAGTGGACTTTGAAGAGACATTCAGCCCCGTGGCAAAGATGAGCACCATTAGGACACTCATTGCAATGGCTGCTAGCAAAGGATGGAAGCTCTTCCAATTGGATATCAAGAATGCCTTTCTCAATGGAGACTTGGAAGAAGAGGTATACATGGAGCAACCACTAGGTTTTGTTCATAAAGAGTTTCCACATCATGTTTGTAGGTTGAAGAAGGCACTTTATGGCCTAAAGCAAGCTCCAAGGGCTTGGAACCAAAGATTGGTGGACTATTTGATCAAATGTGGTTACAATCAATGCAAGGCGGATCCATCTCTCTTCATCAAACAAAGAGGAGAACTTGTGGTCTACATGTGTGTGTATGTAGATGATCTTATCATTACAGGTAATGATACAAAGGGCATTGAGGAGATCAAGGCAAAGCTTGGAAAGGAGTTTAGGATCTCTGATCTTGGAGATCTTAGGTATTTTCTTGGCATTGAAGTTGTATACAAAGAAGAAGGTATTATGCTCATACAAAGGAAGTATATTCTAGACCTACTTGAGAGGTTTGGGATGCTACATTGCAAGCCTATTTCAAATCCCATGGAAGTTAATGTAAAGCTAAGCTCCATTGATGGAGAGCCATTAGAGGATGTAACTTTGTATCGATCTATTGTAGGCTCTTTCAATTATGCCACAATAACCAGGCCTGACATAGCATATGGAGTTGGAGTGTTATCACAATTTATGCATAGTCCAAGGACTACACACTTGCAAGCTGCAAGAAGAATGTTGCGATATCTCAAAGCCACTATAAATGAAGGATTGTTCTACTCATTTGATGATGATATGCAGGTCAAAGCTTATTCCGATGCCGATTGGGCCGGTTCGAAGGAAGATAGAAGGAGTACAAGTGGTTACCTAGTCATGCTAGGTAGCAAGATCATCTCATGGATTTCAAAGAAGCAACCCACGGTGGCATTATCTTCCACCGAGGCTGAGTATAGAGCTTTGGCTCAAGTCACATGTGAGCTAATGTGGATTAAGAAGTTATTTATGGAGCTTAATTTGCAGGTTGACACATATCCAATTTTTTGTGACAACATGAGTAGCATTCATCTAGCATCGAACCCTGTCTATCATGCTAGAACCAAGCATATTGAAGTGCACTATCACTTCATAAGGGAAAAGGTGATATCCAAGGAAGTTTCAGTACATCATATTGGTACTAAGGACCAAGTTGCGGACATGTTTACAAAGGCTTTGGATGGGATGAAGATTTCAAAATTCAAGCAATGCATCAACATGAAGGAGCTTGGATGAGGATGAAGAATTGAAGCTTGAGGGGGAGTGTTAAAAGTCAAGCTTCAAGCTAAAAATTCGTGGGGAATCTTTTATGGACATGTGGAGCAATCAAAGGAAGCCAAAAGCCACGAGATTCCATCAAGAAAAGTCACTCAACCACTCCCCAAGTCATCTCAACTAATTCCTCCAAGTTAGGAGGCTGATTTGGAAAGGTAGTTCCTAGATTTT
>CM035435.1:49277945-49290445 GCA_020310875.1 Ceratopteris richardii
TGTGTATGTGTATGTGTATGTGTATGTGTATGTGTATGTGTATGTGTATGTGTATGTGTATGTGTATGTGTATGTGTATATGTATGTGTATGTGTATGTGTATGTGTATGTGTATGTGTATGTGTATGTGTATGTGTATGTGTATGTGTATGTGTATGTGTACGTGTATGTGTATGTGTACGCGTATGTGTATGTGTACGCGTATGTGTATGTGTACGCGTATGTGTATGTGTACGCGTATGTGTATGTGTATGTGTATGTGTATGTGTATGTGTATGTGTATGTGTATGTGTATGTGTATGGGTATGTGTATGTGTATGTGTATGTGTATGTGTATGTGTATGTGTATGTGTATGTGTATGTGCATGTGTATGTGTATGTGCATGTGTATGTGTATGTGTATGTGTACGCGTTGTCGCGGAGTTTCAGAGAAAGGAGGGTGCAGTAAGAGAGCAATATCCTAGCTTGAGTGATTTTGAAGAGGAGTTCCGATAGGGTAAAACAACTAGCTATTGTGGTTCGTAATTAGCTAAAGCATAAAAAAATTGGTTTTATCGTTTCGATTTAAAACAAAAATTGAAACATTTATTGCATTTTTCTAGATCTACATTTACGAGGTCTTCTTTAGTGCCATAAGCAGAAGAACTTCCAATAGATAAAATCACGAACACCTCAACGATTTACTCTACCTTTTCTTTTTCAATTACACTCCTAAAGGTTTCCTCCTATGCCCGTTTATGGCAACACTGCTCGTTTGTTCTAACACAAAGGATTGTGTGAAATTTTCATCTGCCTTGTAGGAATCCAAGGAAACTCATGGTACTGTACTTAGTTGCACGAGTTGATTCTATGTTGTCAATCAACCTGAACAGTATAGACCTGATACTTCATGGTACGAAATTACAATAGAAATGTGCTTTCACTTTCATAGTGTCAGATTTTTATATTATTTCTGTACGAATAGCAGACATGGATAGTTCAAATGCATTATTTTAAAAGCCTCAATCAAAGAGCATTGTTTCTATGCTACTAAATTAGATTATCGCCATCGATCGGGTAGTGTGGCTCTATGAAACAAATTACACTTGGATAATAGAAAGTCATGATTTTCTAAATGTTCCAAACAAAGAAATAAAGAAAACGAGTAAAATATATAGTGGCATGGAATGTCTGATATACGGTAAAGACAAATTATGCTGCAAACTGAAAGCCTTGAAAGAGAAGTTTTACTGTAACTTCAAACATCTGCCGAAAGATTACCCTCACAAATCGTCAATATTGTGAGGAATTCGAAGTAAAAAAAGGACTTTAAAAAAATAATCTGTTAAGCGGCTAAGTTCTATCATAAACAAACTTCATGTATGTTCGCTAGAATAAGGCAAGTCTCCACATTTGTAAACGTACCTCATACCAATCTCAAAAAAAAGGAATCAAATCCCGAAATTGCAACAGAGCATCCAGTTTTACTGATGACACTTTTCCTAGCATTTCTAAAATTAAAACTGATCCAAAATCTGGACAGGATATGGATATAGGAGTAGGAAAAGGAAAATCCACAGTATGCAGAAAAAGTTTATTATACAGACCAAAAAAAAGAAAAAAAAGATAGCATCATATATGAAAAGATGAAGAACCTGTTTTACGATATCTTGTATCACCACACAATTGAAGAGTCAGTTGCAATGCTCATGAGTAAACGAGATGCTTGTCTGTTTTTCTGATGAAGCCCATTCCTCAAACATGAGGAGGTTTCCTTTACTTGGAAGGGCTAGCAAAAAGACTTTGTGTCCACTTAGCACATGATACCACACAGAAGATCCACCAAAATCATTATGGAAGTCATGTTCTCAAGCAGAGTTTCTTCGAGTTGAGTTGCTACATCAATAGTATTGACAGGATGATCCTTGCCCAATATTTTACACAAACGGCGCACTGTCAATTTTCCTCGTGGCAACCTTATTCCAAGGGCTTCAGCGGTCGCTGAAGATTGCCTCACAACGCACGGAGCATGAAAACCTGTGTTATGTATGAACGAAGACAGATTTTTCTGGTGAAACTACGGCCAATTTTGATGAATTGTCTGGCCATTGAAGAACAGCCCGAGCCAAGTTTCGATATGTGTTTGTATGCCCTTCGCCAACAGGAATACACTCCTCGTCCAAAGCAAGGAGGCCAGAATCACCTTTTTCCTCCTCCGATGAGCAACAACTGCCAGCAAATCTCTATGGATGCCCACCTGTTTTTTTTTTTTCTCCGAATAGTTCTCTCCGTGAATGCTCTTAATGCTGGGAGAAGGGACTCGCACAGATCCTCGTCCGATGCTACTGACATTACAGACCCCTTGCCATCTGTTATCTCAAGCAATCGCCCTCTCTTGCGTAGCCAGGACTGAAAAAAAACTCTCTCATTAGCATTCGCTCATCTTTTTTCACCGTCTGCGAATTACTCGCCAGCAAAATGCATGTGTCTCTCTCCCATACAATCTTTCCCTCTGACGACGATCGTCCCCATCTCATGAATGCCACCTGTACTTCATTCCAGAAGCAAACAATACATACTAAACTCACAGGTAGGTGCTTACACATGGTCATGTGCATACATCCAATCATATGTGCACACGCATTCATACAAATACACACAGAAACACACATATAAGACCATGGTCGCACATGAACATATAAAATCATATTCAACATGATGCTCTCTATTCGTACTCGTTTTCAATTCATCACACATTTTCATAATATGAATGAGTCTCGATACACACATTCACATGGTGTGTGCGCATGTAATCACACTATATGCAGATATACATGATACAGAAATATCAATAGATTGTGATGTCCGTCCATAAATTAAACTTAACTTTATCTTTACAATAATACTCATTTGATTTCCGAGCATGGACTTTGAATCTCCACCACTAATTTGGAATCATTATATTGATTCGAAATATCATAATGGTTCATAAGCTCGGATGCCGATTCTCGACCACATCCACCCCCTCTGAACCTGTGCATCCTCCGGATGCACCACCAACCTGCATACACAACATTAAATACAAGCGAGGATCAAGTGGTCATGGCATATAAACAGGATTTAAAGAAATTTCAACTGAATACATGAAATCTGAAAACAAATTGAACTTGATATACATTAAGAGAAGAGAGGTAGGCAAAAACACCTCATACAACATATCAGATTACACTAATGCACTTAGACTAGAAATCATATGAGTAAATCGAAAACTTCTTAGCTCTCTCGTTAACTCGACCCGGTCAGATCTAGTAGCCTATCCGAAGCATTTGCATATACCAGTCTTCACTAACTCGATTTATGAAACTCGCTTCTGGCTTCCCTATTGATCTTCTATCATCTGAAGCCCCTTCAGACCCTTTTCTTATTTTTCTCATATTTTTATTCTGTTTTTCTTTATTTTAATTCTTTATTCAGCTCAACCTTTATATCTTTGCTTTTATTTTTATTTATTTATTTTTCCACACTTTTCGGCCTATGTCGAAATCGGATGCGACTCGTGGACCTGACCACCCGGCCAGGTTTAGCCCACCCATCTACCGACCCGATATAGCGCACGATTCACAATGTCAGCCTCATACGAAATCAACGTCAGCTCTTGGCTCTGACCACCCGGTCAGAGTGACTCCACCCGCCTATCAACCCGTATGAGCGCGTAACAACATGTAGGTCAGGCCATACGACACAACTAGCGTCAGCTCGTGGCCCTGATCACCCGACCAGGGTAGTTCCACCCGCCTACTAGCTCATCGCAGCACCCAACAACACATACACATACATATAGATAGCTGGCTGGTATAAGAATTCTTTTCTCAAGATATAATCTGTCTGAAGATTAGGTCAGATGAGAGATCAAGAGTAGAAGTCGAAGTGTCTCTTTCATCAAGTGTTTGTAAACACTACTATATACAGATACTCAGTCTAGGTCTTCCCTTCACCTTCCTAGGTCTTGATCTCGAAAGTTCTAGTCCATCTTCTAACCTTACTCATATAATCCTGGTCCTTATACATTACATGTAATCTTATTAGTGGCACGAGATCTTTGGTCTACTTACTTCCCTTATTTAAACGTTTCTATATGCATTATATGCTTAATCATGCAGTCTTTTTATATACACATATACAAGAGAGAAGA
Organism: Ceratopteris richardii; assembly: GCA_020310875.1. Classification (NCBI taxonomy): domain Eukaryota; kingdom Viridiplantae; phylum Streptophyta; class Polypodiopsida; order Polypodiales; family Pteridaceae; genus Ceratopteris; species Ceratopteris richardii. The sequence continues at coordinate 49,282,117 of CM035435.1, forward strand.
AAACACTGAAGTGATAACATCTCACCAGTATAAAATCAGAAACCGCTCGAGCTTGTCGCCTTTAATCATTCTTCCTTTAGAAAAAAACTTGAACTTGGTCATCCTGCAAAAATCAGAGGCTTATTTCACACGAATCTATATAAAAAACAATTATTCAAAAGAAGGAAAGTATTACCTGGCTTTATTTATATACATCGGTATTTATTTTCTTGCCGATCTCCGAGGATCTTCCCTGACTTTATTCTTCATAAAAAAAAACCTAACTTGATTCAAAATAGACATTATTTACACATATCTTTAATACAACATTTTAATCTATCTTTAAGACGTCTCACCCCCTTCACGTTCCCTACGGAACAAGGCAAGCTGTTGTAAGAGTTCTGCATATTCTGCTAAGTCACGGCTATATACAAGAAGTGCTGTTGGGTCCACTTCCATATATGACTCACGGTCATCCGAAGTATCATCTTCTCCATATGTTCGTGCCCTTCGATACCTGAGTATACTTCTTTCATTTGATGATGGAATCAAGGTCTCCCTAGTGATACGATCTTTAATAAACTCTTCTACAGGAATTCTTTCTTCATTTTCAGGTGTAGGGAGCAAGTAAGTTGATATAAAAGAACTATCTAAGGTTCTCCTTTCAGGCACACTCCCTGACGTCTCTCTAAATCTTTCAGGAATGCTACCCTCAGGAATGGATGTATCATTGGAATCTTCACTGTCCATTTCAGATTCTAAGATAGTCAAACAGTCCAATCAAACCTAAAAAAAACTTCCTATTAATGGTCTGATCACAAATCTCCGTCAGTACCCTGTAAGAAACAAAAATTAGTATTAATAGAAGTTTATGACTAAGTAAAGCACATACATTTAATTTAATTGTTGCTTTACTTATTTATCACATATAGACGGATTCATATCTTGTTATTTGTCTACATAGTTTTTATTATATACATACATATATATATATGTTTTTATATGTATATATACATCATCTTACGATGTAATTTAATTTAATCATTTTTCCTTATTGATATCCTCATCTTTATCATCTTCACATCCTTCCTCTTCACTTTCCTCTTCTTCGTCTTCATTTATTACCGTCTCATAATTCTCATTCTCTCTTCTTTTAAAGAGCTTAACTCTCTTCCCAGCAATTAATTCCTTTAACTTGGTCCCATCTAATTCTCTAAGTGAATATGTTCCATTATCAAAAACTTTACATACCACATAGGGACCAAACCATCTCTTAACCAGTTTTCTTCGAGCCTCATATTGAGTATTCAATGAGCTATCATAAACAAGTACCCAGTCTCCTTCCTTCAACCTTTTTGGCCTTAATCTGTGGGACTTGTCAAATGCAATTTTATTTTTCTCTCTAGAAGCTCTAAGCTTAAATGCAGCTTCTTCTACCAGATTTTTCCCTCTTTCTAGTTGAAGAATCCGCACTGCTAGAAGATCTTCTCTTGACACCTCATCTTCCCAAGGCAAGGAAGTCCATGCTAAAGCATGTGACTCCGTCGGCAAAATAGGCTTTTGACAATACATCAATTCCGCTGGCATATATCCGGTAGTTCTAGTATATGTCATCCTATCTGCCCAAAGGGCAAATGGAAGGTAATTTGGCCAATTCTTTATTTTCCCCTCACAAGCCTTAGCCAAAGCTTTAATAATTGGTGGGTGACCACGTTCAATTTTTCCATTAGCTTCAGGATTGTAAGCGGTGGTGAGTGATAATCGAATTCCATATTTTTTAAAGAAGTCTTCAGCTTCCTGAGCATCAAGTTCACCTCTATCGGCAACTATTTTCTCCACATAACCAAATCTACTAAACACATCTTCTAGTAGAAATTTGCATACATTGCTTGTAGTTTTCGTCCTTAGAGCTCTTCCTTCAACATGATTTGTTAGGTCTTCTCTTGCTAATACAATATACCTCATCTGATGCACCCCTAATGGCATTGTAACTAAATCAACAACCCATTTATAGTGAATATTAAGAGGATATGTTGGATGTAATTCATCTCTGTGTCTAACATTGGAGTACATCTGACAAGGTTTACAAGTGGCTACGTAATTTTTGGGTATCCACATACATCCCAGGCCACCAGTATCTTTCCCTTATCTTTTCATAAGTTCCTTGAAAGCCTTTATGACCGGCCCATAGTGAGCTATGCATTTCACGCATAATCCTTCCTCTCGATTCTTCACAACCTACAACTCGCTGGGGTATCTTTCCCATTCCAGTGCTTCGCTTCCAGAGTAATCCATCTTTCAGGAAATAATTGCTTGACTTTCTTCGAATGGTACGAAATTTTTCTTTGCTCCAACTAAAATCAGGACACTTCATACTTAAATATCTCCCAATTTCCTTCCACTCATTTTCATATTCGTCTTCATTGAATCTTTCTGTTATTCCTATTTGAATCTTGTAAGGTTCTTCTTCTATCCATCTGTTATATTTCCCTCTTCCTAAGCTATTTTGAACTTCCTTTGAAGACTCAATACAAATTCCAAGCCTTTCATTTTGACGCTTAGGCTCTTTTCTATTTAGTCCAGTAGATGCTTCATTTAGGCTTAGATTATGTACATGTGAAGCATAAAAGTCCAGACCTATCTCTTCATCATTAGAAGTCATCAAATCTTCATTTTCATATATAGCTCGTGATAGCATATCAGCCACCACATTATTCCTTCCAGCTATATGAACAAACTCAGGGTTTAGCGACTTAATATATGCTATCCATCTTAACATGGCAATATCTGCAGTGGAACAATTCACGATCATTCCCAACAATGGTAAACAATCTGTTTCTACTACCACATTTGCCCCAATCAGATATTCTTTATCATTTTTTAGCGCAGTCACTATTCCCCAAAGCTCCCGCTTAATTTGGGGGTAACCTCTCTGGCGAACATTTAAAACTTTAGCTCCGAAACGAATTGCATATCTTTTTCCTTCATCATCCTCTTGGCCAATCGCCCAACCTATACCTGTCGGACTTGTATCTATGGTGATATAAATTTCTTTATTATCAGTATAATCAGCCTTTCTGAGCAATGGAGCTTCTGCAAGTGCTTTCTTTAATTTTCTTATAGCTTGAGTATGGATATCTTTCCATTGAAATCTTTGCCCTTTCCTAAGTAATTGATAAAGTGGGTCAGCAATATGGGCAAAATGGGGAATCCATACAACATAGAAAACACATGCCCCAAGAAATCTCCTCACTTCAGTGATCGAGGAGCAGACCTCTTTCATGTGTTGGATGGCATCTACTTTCTTTGGACATGGCTTTCTTCCTTAAGGTCCACATAAACTTCCTACAATTAAAACCTCTTGCACTACAAATACTGATTTTTCAGCAGACAATGTCAAATGAACCTCTTCCAGCCGACTAAGAATGGATTCACAATCAGTTATGTGCTTTTTAACAAAATTCCTACATCCATCCTCATCAAGAGTCTCGTCTCTATCTCTTTCTTCACAGCCTTTAATAGGAACATCATCAATGAATGGCATAGTCAGATGTGGAATAAAATCCCTAAGAACTTTATGCATACCATTCATCATATGTGCCACCGAGTTCGTGGCACCTTGCGGCAAAGTGCACATGCGCACAAGCCCAAGTGGCGTCCTCATAGTCGTCAAATCACGGCTTTCAAGAGCTAGCTGGAATTGATCATATCCAGAGTGCAAATCTCCCATTGAATAAATAGATCTTCCTGCAAAAGCTTCTGCATATTCGTCTACAATAGGCCCAGTTCCCATATTTCTAATTGTCACTTTGTTCACTGGCTGTAGATCTTGGATAAATCTTAATGACCCATTCTTTTTTGGTACAGTAAACCAACGGTTAGAATAAGGAGCACTTGATGGCTCAAGAATCCCCATTCTAATTTTGTCATTCAACAGATCAATTAGCTTTGAAATATGAGCTTTTGGTACTGGAATCGGTCTGAGATTCCAAGGTACATGTGGAATTGTGAAAATTATCATAGGTGTCACCACAGATGGATCTACGCATCCAATTTCTTGGGCATTGAAAGAAAAAGCTTTTCCATGCTTAACTAACATCCGAGAGAATACATCCTTCTCCTTTTCGCTGAGGAAACCATCTTTCCCCAATTGAATTTGCTCGAGCGTTTCTTTAGTGAATTCATGGCCTATTTTTCTCTTATCTCTGAGAGGTGGCTGAGATTTTACATCATCCATAAGTTTATTACTATCTTCAGGAAGTGGAACTGCGACTGGCTTTATCTTTTTATCAATTGTTTTGTATTTTGTTTCAACAAAGACTTCTTTACCTATTTCATCTTGCTCAAACTTTGCTATTTCCTTATACATGGAAATAGAGTGCGTTTGAATCACATAATCACTCCTTTTTCCTTGAATTAACTCTTGCAGATCAAACAATGTGTCTGCAAAGGATATCTCATCAAAGACTCCAGAGATTTCCTCGTCGAAGTTAAGCACTCTACATCCATGGAAATTTCTTTGAAGATCCACTATGTATTGTTTTTCCCACTTTTTTAACTCAGAAAAAACACGAAACTGAAATGAATTTGTCGAAGAAAGTGCGATAAAACTTGATATAAACATATTTACATTCAGGATCTTTTCACCTTTCAAGCTTTCATAGTCTCGACTTATGAAAGCTTCCTTTAAAAACTTTGATCCTCGTATTCTTCAGGAATAGGCCTTGTCCGAAGAGAAGTTCTATTCCTGATGTGATCCACACATACCGTCATAAATTGAACTGCCTTTTTCCCATCCTTACTACGGATTCGCGCATAAGCCGATCCATCTTCTAAGACTCTTGTTTCCATTCTTAAGGCAGTAATATATGGCTGCCCTAGAATCAATGAGTAACTAGAATGATCTTGTACGAAAAAATTTTGATAATCACTGACATCTCCAATTGTAACTAGGACCTGCGGGCATGCACCAAAAAACTCACCTGGCATCGAGTTCGCAGCCTTAATTCTCCAACCAGGCTGCATGTCTATTGGCCATTTCCCCTTCATATAGAGATCTTTGGACATCAAGTTAACTTCAGACCCATGATCAATAAGAGCGACAACTGGAGTGCTAATTTTCTCTAATCTTACCAACGTCTCAGTTGTGGCTCGGGCCCAATGATCTTTAGTGTAATAACTCGAAGGGGTTATGTCGGAAGAATTCTTTTCCAAGGATATTTCCTCATGCACGCACGGTTGAACATTAGTCTCAATTGGTTTAAGTATATTTTTTAGCTCTTGAACTTGCGCTTGCACAGTATGATCGGGAGTCTCTTCATCCATTCTTTCAATCTCTTGCATGTCAGCTATTGGTTGTCGTTTCCTTCTTAAGAGGTCAATTATTACTTCTAGAAATTCTCTTTTTGCTATTCCCAGTAACTCACCGAGTGTAAATTCGATTACACTATCGAGCACTCTTTTTTCGAGAACTTGTTTAAGATTTGTGGCTTGCTCTATATGCGATTTTAGCATATATGAGGGATTTCTCACTTTTCCTTGTCCTTTTTTCACAGGTTGCATTTCTTGATCTTGGGGAGGAATATTATCGTGGGTAGAGACTGGCATCTCAGCAGAAGTAGGAATTTGAACTTGAGTCGGAATTTTATTTGGTTGGATTATTGTTGGTTGTGATGGTGGATCTATTTGGTTTGTTTGTGTTGGATGGCTTTGGTTTGGTATTTGAGGTTGTTCATGTGAAGCTTCTACTTGACGCCTAGTCCTCCTTTTCTCCTCTTCACCTTCATTGGTTCTTCTTCGTTTCTCCTCCACTACTGCTTCATGCTCTACCGAAGAGCATAGGTAAGTAACAACCGAAAGAGTGTCTACTGGATCATCCCATCCACTTACCCCTCGGATTTCATTACTAGCTGTCTTTAAAATTTCATGATGCATCCTCCCGCGGTCTAAGGACTTTATTACTTTAGACCACGGTTCTAAGTCATTATTTTCGTCAACTACCTGACATGCATACGTATGCGATGTTGAAGCAACGTTTTCACAAGTGCCAGGGAAGAATATTCTCATTCCTCCCCGACCAAAATTAATGTTTACCTTTTCTCCAGTCTTAGAATCATATATCATCTTTTCCTTAACGAATACCAAGTTCTTTGCTAATGCTTCTTTGAAGCTCTCACATGAGTATCTGTTATGCTCCAAAGAGTCACACCAAATACATCTTTTAATTTCTGGAGCTTTTGGATTTTTAGGTGCCGGTGCTTGTAAAGTTTGAGATTCAATCATCTGCTTCATACTTTGAATCGTAAGGTCACTAAACTTTTTGAACATATCTTCCATTGTATTAGTGGGCACAACATCCTTTGGTATTGGTAGGTTTACCTGAAGATTCTGTACAGGTTGCTGAACAGCCTGAGCTTGTTCTTCTTGCAAATCATCATGCCAGCTTTGCATGAACTTAGACAAAGTTCTTTGCTTTTCTACATATCCCCTAACAGCTTCATCTACATTACCCCAGTCTTCGGTAAGACCAGACTCAGTTCCTATCTGTTGTAATTGTGGGAAAATTTCTTCTCGGGCTTTCGAATCTATAGCCCGGAGAAACAAGGATACCTTTTCTTGATCCATAGCCCTCTTATCATAATCAGATAAATCTGCAAATTGCTGATCAAACTCCCTTTTTATATCTAGAACAGATTGATCTTTTGGTTTATGTATCCACTTTAGAAATGTGGATCTAGTCACTTTATCTTCATCATCCAGTGCAAACATCCTTATGAGTATCATCTTGTATTGTGACCATCTTATTTGCCCTTCTATAACTAGTCGAGTTGCATCCACAACTAGTCGGTCACGCAAATGTAATTCTGAAACGTATACAAAATTGTCAATTAATTCTTGATCACTTAATGGTGTTAGACCCGTACCAAGGTATCGTGCCTCCAATTCATATTCCTTGCAAAAACGAGTAACATTTTTACCACTGAAATATCCACTTCTTCTGACTACTCGCTCATGAAATGCTTGAATGGCACTTCGTCTTTTCTCGTCCTGCTGAAAGCGCAGAAGTTGGGTTATAACATCCATCGTTGCGTCGCCCATAAATGGTCAAGCACAATGAGCTCACTCAACTGCACCACTCTTTAAACTAGGATCAGGATCTCTACATTCTCCTCCTTTCACGTCGGGTTCACCAGGTATGTCGCGGAGTTTCAGAGAAAGGAGGGTGCAGTAAGAGAGCACTATCCTAGCTTGAGTGATTTTGAAGAGGAGTTCCGATAGGGTAAAACAACTAGCTATTGTGGTTCGTAATTAGCTAAAGCATAAAAAAATTGGTTTTATCGTTTCGATTTAAAACAAAAATTGAAACATTTATTGCATTTTTCTAGATCTACATTTACGAGGTCTTCTTTAGTGCCATAAGCAACTTCTGGTAGTGATCTATGCAATCAAATGTCAAGCTAGAAGCTTGATCCATGTAGACGTAAGGTATGGATATCTTTGCAACAACCATTACTTCCCTATGTGTCTATGCTAAGCATGCAAATTTCTGTTTCAGGAATGTGGCTTTTAAGTTTTAAAGTCTGACAGTAGTAATTTCCTCCACAGCATCCAAAAGCCCATTTGAGTAGATGCATCATGCGACCATTCACCAAGACAAACACGGAGGTTCAAGCCTACAAACGGGTCCAATAGGTAGCACAACAATCCTTTTGATTTGTTTCCGCGATCAGCAGAAGAACTTCCAATAGATAAAATCACGAACACCTCAACGATTTACTCTACCTTTTCTTTTTCAATTACACTCCTAAAGGTTTCCTCCTATGCCCATTTATGGCAACACTGCTCGTTTGTTCTAACACAAAGGATTGTGTGAAATTTTCATCTGCCTTGTAGGAATCCAAGGAAACTCATGGTATTGTACTTAGTTGCACGAGTTGATTCTATGTTGTCAATCAGCCTGAACAGTATAGACCTGATACTTCATGGTACGAAATTACAATAGAAATGTGCTTTCACTTTCATAGTGTCAGATTTTTATATTATTTCTGTACGAATAGCAGACATGGATAGTTCAAATGCATTATTTTAAAAGCCTCAATCAAAGAGCATTGTTTCTATGCTACTAAATTAGATTATCGCCATCGATCGGGTAGTGTGGCTCTATGAAACAAATTACACTTGGATAATAGAAAGTCATGATTTTCTAAATGTTCCAAACAAAGAAATAAAGAAAACGAGTAAAATATATAGTGGCATGGAATGTCTGATATACGGTAAAGACAAATTATGCTGCAAACTGAAAGCCTTGAAAGAGAAGTTTTACTGTAACTTCAAACATCTGCCGAAAGAT